>JAUTDX010002622.1:0-80159 GCA_030844895.1 Ambrosia x helenae | reverse complement strand
CCGCTAAGTTAGTCCAAATCGATAAAAACGGTCAACCTCGGTCATAACTTGAATTAGTCAGTTAACTCGGGTTGTGTTTGGCATAAAATAAATTAAAACATAATTCATCATCTAAAGTATTAAAGAATGGATCGATTATCATTTTTATAAACGAAGATCAATTTTTGAAATACTATAGTATTTGAACACAATTCTTTTATATTTACATATTGATAAACCTATGATATTTGACATATATAATTTTTCAAAAAATAATTTATTTATAATTTACCATCTTTAAGTACTCTCCGCCCGCCTAGGCTAAGTACTCACAACTCCCCAGTCAACTGAACTTAGAGCGCCCGACAACTTTTACAATCACGTTTATAGATACCAGTTAGTAACGGATACTATAATGAATATTTGACTGGAGATTATAAATGATAAGACTTTAAAGGAGGTTCATAGGAGTGGACCCTCAAAGGTGTCCACAATCTTTGGAAATTTCGAACAGATTACTAAAGAAAAACTAGGATGAAGAATTGATCAACTATGAGAAAATGGGATACAGAGATTAGATGTGTGTACGGATTATTTTTCAACTTATAATTAACACAACCTCGCGTGAAGGACTAAAATATTGACATTTTGTAATTAGGGCAGATTGTCTTCGTTGTTTGTCAATGTTTCCTTTTCAAGCTATAAGACCATCCGGAGTGGAGAGGCGGAAAAGAGGGGGATGAAGCATCATGTGCACTTGTGGGACCCATGTGGGGGAGGGGGGAAATTGTGGGGAGTGGAAGAGGGGAAAGAGGGAGTGAAGGAAATAATATTATATTGTGTTAAAGTTAAAAAAAAATACCTGCCCAATCAAAAGGTGACACCTCACACCCAAGCCCCGCCCCACGCCAAGCAACTCCTTCCTGCCCTCTCCACGCCGGGGTGGCGGTGGTGTCCCTCCCCCCCCCCCCCCCCCCACCCCACACAACACACTCCGAATAGACTAAATCTGAGAAAGTTTATATAAAAAAATGTTACTTTTCTTTTTGTTTTGTTGTATTATTCTTCTTTCCACTACAAATGGTAAGTGTTAAGATGGGGACAACCCGTGTATCTTACGACCATTCATTCATTTCATGATAGAGGCAATAAGTAAGTTGCTGAAGATAAGGGGCCCCTAAAAGGGAAATGGGATGGCAATAAGCAAGCATGTTAATTCTTCTTAGATTATGAGACTTAGTTAGCGGAAAGAAAATCTCTGGTTAAAAGTGAGCCATCAGGATTAAGTCCTAATGAGTGAGTTAGAAGTTAGATATGTGTAACATATACACTTTTTTGTATTTATTAATTCTAAAACATTTGTTAAATACAAATTATGATTCAATTATTATGCTATAAACATTTATTTCATAAATAATGAGAGCATTTTTATTATTTAAATTATTGTTTGTGTTTTTATATCATATTAGGTATTCATTAGTATCTACTTATTAATTGTTGTATATGAGGAATTTAACGTTCCTATAGTTAATGAAAAATGACGAGATTTTAGATTGAAATGTATAAAGTGTTTTTAAGACTCATTTGGTAGAAAAGGCCACGTTAGAATTTAAGAAATCACCTTAAAGGACGAAAAAAAAGTAATATCAGCTTTTATTTCCTAATCGGCTATATCATTTTATTTGTTATGAATTCAATATCATTAGGATTTGGGTATATCCTAACATCACCATGTGATGTTAAGGGCGTTAAACACACTTTCTTTAGGCATTAAGAACGTTAAAATTAAGAGGCATTTGTGTGTGAAAAAAATCTTGAGTGAGTCCTTTACACATACACAATCAATCTAAAATTTATTTTAGAAGGGCGTTAACGGAGGGGGACCATTCTTTGGGGGCGTAAAGGGCGTTATGGGGGATGTGCTCTTTCTGAATCTCATATAGTCTGGGGTTTAAAGATGGAATCACAAGCTAAACCACACAACACGACACGTGTATCTGTCGTGATATAGTAAAGTTGGTAAGATGGGGTATCAATCCGCGACACTGATATGTAGCCCTTAATTCTAAACCTTTTTCGAATCCTAATTGATGTAAATGAGCATGATTTCCAACTAACAGCTAATGAAAACAATGAACAAGCAATACTAAAATAACCACGGGGAAGAGATGTGAAATACAACTAAATTACAACACCCCAGAATAAATCAGAGCAATAAAGACGATTGTTTGGATAGAGAATCCTAATGAAGACACTAACTAACCTTTGGAGAAATGTATCAAAGGGCCTTCGGTTTAATAACAAAAGATATCTATGTCAAGATGTCACACCCTCAAATTCCATCTGCGGGGTTTTACCGCGAGGCGCGTGACATACCAGGATCTAAGTCAACGGTCACAATAAACGAAAACTATATGATATGAAAACAACGTAATAAAACCCAAACAGTTTAAAAGTTAGACCAACAAGCACAGCGGAAGCATTTTAAAAGTTTACAATCCAAAACCATAAGTAAATAATTCAAAGTTTGAAAGTAATGTTCGACAAGATGCAAACAAGTGAGACTCCATGCGACTCCAGTGCGCCTAGTCTCACTGCTACCTTAGCGACCTGAAAAAACATACTATGTTAGTCAACACATACAGTGATGGTGAGTTCACTGATTTTATGTTTGCAAAAGTAAGTAAACGTTCGCAAACCAGACCCAACAATCCTTACATCTATACCTGATGCTAGCCAGACATCGTTACATGATACTAAAGCGTTATCAACCATTGATGAACGTTAGTAAGTTGCCTTTAATACCCGCCACCGGTCATCACCCAGTATCGTAAGTTAGATAGGACAAATATGCATCGTACGACCTCCAATCAACCCGAGTGGGGCTTGTCAAGCCCAATAGATCTATTCACACTTTCCCCGCTATGTATCCCGCATATTCATGGTTCAAAAGTTATAAAGGACTTAATGATGAAATGTCCGCTTAGTGCCTATGTGATATAATGTAATACTGTGGACGAAAGAAAATAAGTTTATCCAACATGTTTCTCCCCCGAAAACGTAAATGGTAAAAGTGGGGCTGTGACACTCACCTTTGGTTGCTTCTTCTAGTAAATAACTAAACCCGCCTTGTTATGGTAGTCTGACTACTAAAAACCTACCATAGATAGCCTATAAGCGTTTAACCAATGATACATTTGTTAATAGCCCTTAATGTCCAAGACTATGACCTTGTATGTTTGTAAAAAGTATTAAACGTTTGACACAACCACACATGACAAGACTTGACATCCCGTTGGTTACCCGATATACTCGTGTTAGTCAAATGTAAGTAAACAAGCAATAATATGCAGACACGCCCCTCATACGAATAGCAGTTCACAAACCTAACATATAGTTCACATAATGCACGTATAGGTCGTAATGCGTGTTACGAGGTTCCTAGACGTGACACGCGTTTACAATATGTTACTAGGTGTCAAAACATGTTACGGGGTTCCGAAACGCACTTCTGGCATCAAAACACACGACTGGTTACTAAAACACACGACTGGTTACTAAAACACACGACTAGCATCAAAACAGGCGACTAGCGAGGCTAGTCGCCCCAAAGCACACGACTAGCTAGCTAGTCACCTCTTGACAGGCGACTGGCTTAGCTAGTCGCCTGCTCTGCAGGCTGTTGGCCATTTCGCGTGCGAAACACTCCTAAACAAATTGGAACACCCCCAATCAATCCACAATCATCAAACAACCCAGCCCTATCAATAAACCCCCCAGTTACCATCCGTTTATCATGTTAATTGCAAGTTTTTTCTAAAATGGATAATATTATGGGTAAGTCACATCAATGCATGCAAATGTTACCCTAAATGACAAATAACCTGATTTAATCACGTTCCAATCACTATCAAGCTGTAGTAGGATCATTCTATCATAAACCCTAACAAGTTACAAGCATCAAATCCTCATATCACATCCTAGATCCTTCTAACATCCTCAAACGGGTCAAAACTCATAACAACCATTAACACATCAAACAATCATCAAACCTTAGATAATCACCCTAACAACTTCCTTAAATCATTAACATAACAAACACACAAGAATCACCATGTTTTAGATCATCAAGACCATTTCAAGCTTGTATTTTTATTAAAACCCATAAGAATGTTTAGGTCTAGTTTAGAAACTGTTTTTCAAAGGTTTTCAAATATAGAAACACATTAAAGCCAGGTCTGGACCTTTAGGGTTCAAAATAACAATTTAACAAAGGTTGGGATGAATAACACACCTTAGCTCTTGCTTGAAAAGGTTGTTTAAGCTTGGAAATAATGAATTTAGGTCAAAAACGAATGTACAGAGGTAAGAATAATGAGAGAGCACTTTGGAGTGAGTTAGGGTTGCACAAATGATGTTTAACAAGTCAAATATGATATTTATAGATGTTTCTAGTCGTCTGGCACCCTGCAAGCGACTAGCCCCTGATGGGGGCGACTAGCTAGGCTAGTAGCCTCCTGATGCACATGATTAGCAAGCTAGTAGACTCTCGATGATCCCCTGGACCATCGAACCGACTCCCGATGATTCCCCGAATCATCGAACCGACTCCTGATGATTCCTCGAATCATCGAATTGACTCAACTAACCCAGTTGAGTATGTTTTGTGAATGTTTTGCTAAGGCAGACTTATATGTTTGATAAAAGTGTCAACCTGAGTTTGTTGGGTGTCACACAAGAATATTAAAGGCACTATGGATCACCTTTGGTAATAACCAAAATACCTCTAATAGAGAAATAAGTAAACGTGGATAGAATAAAGGACCACCTCTTGGTCTCACCGAATCTAATGAATCTAACTCCCCCATCGATCTCACTTGTAACAATTCACCTAAATAGGTTAAAAGGGAGGAAACCAAATCTAATTGTCAAGTGATTGAAACACCGAAACCCAAGGGTAAAATGAGAAACAAATATTCTCTCTCGTGCAACCTCTAATCCTAAACCTAAATGTCCCAAGTAATCTGGCACCCTATTTCCTCTTGTTCTCAAGGATGGCAAACAATCAAGATCTCACTAGCATGCAAACCTACGTCCGAAGTTGATAAATCACCTCACAAAACCAATTCCACAGTCACGAAGACAACGATACATGGCTTAACATGCATTTTCAATAAATTAAAACATAATGTCAAGAAAAGATCAACGCAAAGATAATAATAAATCAATGAAGATCTAAATAAACATTGCATCAAAAAACAAAAAAGATTCAACTTTTAAATAAATTCATGCCCAAAGATTCAAACTTTATCCCAAAACTCAAATCAACAATCAACAAAAATCATCATATTTCCAAAAAACCCA
The DNA here is from genome assembly GCA_030844895.1 of Ambrosia x helenae. Lineage (NCBI taxonomy): Eukaryota > Viridiplantae > Streptophyta > Magnoliopsida > Asterales > Asteraceae > Ambrosia > Ambrosia x helenae. Next base: position 74,816 of record JAUTDX010002622.1, on the reverse strand, counting down.
AGGATCTAGCCAATCACCTCAAACAAATGAGTAACAAATTCGATCTCAAATATAACATAGTCGATACAACGTTCAAAAATTGAAAACTAGTTAAACGGGTAAAATCCAAACCGGATATGGACTCCGATCTTTATCCAAGCTCCAAAGTGCATCCCTTAGCGATCACCCAATAATCCAGCAACATTTCAGCTCACTTCTAGGCCCCTTCCCCCTTGAAAAATCAACCAAATAAGTATATATAGGCAAACTCTAGTAACTGTCTCGATAGGCTTCTTGCGAAGTACAAGGAACTCTTTGCGGACACAATAACGTGTTCTTGCTATAGTGGTGTCCAACTTCCTTTCCCTAGCTTCAGTGCCAAATTTTGGTGACTCCGGATCATAAGTAACTCTTTACAGTCCGAAAATAACAGTCTTTATTAGCAAATCCTTTGAATCTTGACCTGACTTCATGCAATTGCCCAATCACACCCGGGATCATCCAACAATATCTCAACAACGTGTCAAACCTATCAATTCAGCAAAACATCACTAAGTAACCGAATATAGAGAATAAAATAAGTAACATAGGCCAAATTAGGGATAATGATGAAGTAAATATGTTATTTTTCAAGTAAATCAATGGGTGATGTGCGTGTAAAAGATGGCTACGTGGAATGAAGGGTGTGAGCATGTTTTTTCAAGGATCACATGATTTGCTTATCAATTATTGTCATTTATTACACCTAGAAATTACTTGAGCGCTCTTAGACCATGTAAACTAATGTTTAAAGGTCAACTTTGACGTTATCATCTCTTGCAAAAAGCATTACCGATTGGTGATATCGGACGTGAGTGAAAGTCGTTGATGTAACACCCCCGAAACTTTTGTCTCGCCTAAATACGTCATTAGGCGTAATTAGCAAAATTAATAAAACAAGACTCAAACATAAAAAGAACACGATTATGTTCTATTATAGAAATAATCTAGTCAATGTTGTTAATCTTATAAATGAGCTAATAATATAAGAAAACTAGCGTGAATAGCTAGTTTTCATAAGAAATGACATTCGGGGATTTTTGGAGGGGCTATAGTTGCCAAAATGGCAAACTTGTGTGTGCATAATGTTGAAAAGGAAAGAACACACACACTTATGTGTGTGTTTGTGTCGATTATCATCAGAAGAAACACAATTTCCTTTACCTCTAAACCCTAAACATCAAACCCTTGCTTAAATCCAAGCCAAATCAAGGGGTTTTTCGGTGCATTAGCAAGAAACGAGTCGTCTAAGGCTTACTAAATATCAAGGTACCTTTTATTTGGTAGAAATTGATGCTATATTCATTCTTGATCATGGTGGAAATTTAGGGTTTTCACAAAAACGTGAAATTTTGGATTGTTAGTGGTTACCTAGCTTTAGGGAACCTCAATCAAGTCTAATTCGGTTATGAATTTTATTTTATTTGTGTAGTTGATTATACTCATATGATTATGTTAATATGTGAAATTTGGGATTCAACCTCTAGGGTTGAAACCACATACATCTTGTAATCATGGTGGTTCTTTGGAGTTGTTATAATGTGAAACATGGCAAATTTATGCTTTGGATGATGAAAGTGCCCAACCATAATGAATACGGTAGAAGGAGGTAGCATCCGTAAGACCTATAGAATTTAGAAACTAAGTTGTAAATGATGCCTACAAGGTGTTTGATGAAACGCCGCAATGACCTTGTTTGTAAACTAAGGTGATAACTTACATGGAAATACTTGCATATGAAATATGAAGTACATGCTTAGAAGATAGATCACACCGTATGATATTTAGTAGCCTAATGATGATTAGAAAGTTGTATGTGCAATATGTTTGATGACCTTGATATGATAAATGAAGGGATAGTCCCAAACTAGAGACTTTGCCCTATTCTAGTGCACTTGGTCATGCTAAGGGTAGTTGACTTTTAGAAGTCAAACTGACCCGAGATTTGAATATGATATAATGGTGTGAATAAACTCATGAGATGTGTTAGTTATTTGATATGATGACTAACTTGACCGATCTTGTGAGTATTGTGAAGGTTTGGTCTTGTCAAGCTAGGTAGGAGCTTGGATGGGATGAACCTAATGAAGCAAATGGATCATGGAACGCATGAGTCGTGGCCTAGGTAAGTGACTTATCTTAAATAGGTCTCTTAGAAATTTAAAGATGGTGTAAATAATTGAAAATTTGGAACTTATATTGTTTATAAAGAAAGAGTGTTTACTCACTAGGAGGAATATGGAATGTGGGACACTAGCTTATAATGGGCTAGAATTGCCTAAATAAAGAAAGTTGTTAAGTCCAATTGGGACGCCTAATTAGATAATTGAAAATCATTGTGAATGGGTCAAATGAGTTATGAATGTTATATTCATTAAAACTCATGAATAAAACATGAAAATTTAAGACGGTGTGAATAAATAGTTAAAAAGGTTTCTATGCTAAGAATTTTTAGTTAAAGAGGTTAGACAGGCTAATTGGTGGTGTGACACAATTTGGATCCCGGAATGCTAATGTGGTAAATGAGGTTTGCACAGAATGATACATTGGAATGGAAAGGGGCACATGATGCCAAAGATTCATGAGGAAGATTCGAGGTATGAAATGGGTTAACGCTATCGGGTAAGTCCGTAGTGTAAAGTAGGAGCATGGGCGAGAATATGTGGGGGAAAAACCACCTACATGAAATGTGGGTGTCAAATCGGTGAGTCGTTATGCAGAAATGTGTCAAATATACGCTAATGCGCTTAGATGTGACTAAAAGGGGGAAATTGTGAAATTGGTAATTCACTAAGTCCATAAGGGCTTAGGAGTTTTTTAAACAAGTCATTGAGTCAAAACAAAGGATTTAAATCAAGTAATGTCGCCATAAGTGGCTAAATTGAAAGATTTGGCTATAAGGGGGCATTTTGGGAATTTAAGGATTTACTAAAGGTTAAATCTATGAAACGGAATCATAATGAAGCAAATCGGACAACCGCTTTAGTTGATCAAGTGTCCAATGACTTGACAACATAAACTATACGCATTTTGTGTGGTCAAATAGTGCCTTATTAAATTCAAGCCCTCAACGGCCGATTCGGATAAAAATCGCCTTAAACACTCAAAAACTAATAGCCGAGTCATGATTACATAAACTGGGCAAGGATTTTAGTCAAACAAATGTTGATTTAGTTGGCAAGTCAATTTGTACGTTTTGGGAATCGTCGAATGCGTTTGCGACATGATTCCTAGGCTTAAAAATCAGCAAATAATGTCCAGTAGCAGTGAACGACCGTTCACTTAGAGTGAACGGCCCTTCGGCCTTTACAGAAGACTCAGAAGTGCTCGTGGCCAAGTGAACGGGCGTTCACATGGGCGAACGTCCGTTCGGTTGGACAGACTGATCTTCAAAATTCATATAAAATCATAGAAAAATCATTAGGAGGTGTTCTTTATATGCCTGGAAAGGTATTTGGACGAAGCACATTTCTTATTTGAAAGTTGAAGTCAGATTATGGGTTATAGAAGGGGTAAAAGCGACCCAAACAACTACTTCGCAAAAAGTGCAGCAGTTTGTTCTCCTGATATGGGCCGTTTGGCCTGGTTCGTTCTGTTTCAACGTGTAACGACTCTCATACTATCTTAAATGTATTATTGACAACCCACTAACCATTCTTTGTGTAATGGTGCTAGGTAAACATGTGATGGAAATCCCAGAGCAAGGATCAAGTCGCGAGAAGAACCAAACACACCCGGGCACTCATCAAGCTTCCGCAATAGAATTCAAGAGACTCCTGTTAAATCGCAAAATCTTAGTGTATGTTTTGATGGCTAAATGTAAAATTTTTGGGGAATCAAAATGTATATGATCTCAATGGCTTAGGTTTATAATAAATATCAAAGTGTTAACCGGATGTGGTTTAAGTAAGGTCTAAACATGTAGATTTAAATGCTAAACGCAAGTTTACGGGTTAGGTTCTTACAGTTGAAATCTTGATTTTTGATTGAGATTATCATTGACTTGTGTGATGAAGATGATCAAGAATTTTGACGAGTATTTTTTTACAATGAAGTTCGGGTTTTAAAGTATATGTATATGAGATTCCCAATACCATAATAAATTGATTATGAATTGTAGCTTTTAGGTTGTTTTTTGGTCGTTAACGAAGATAGTGACTTATGAATATGGTTGCAAAAATATCGTCTAGCCTCTGATTAATCATTGATTAATCGCTAGTTGGAGGTTCACTGGGTAATCACCGATTAATCGCTAGTCGGTGGCCATCTAGCGATTCTAGAAAAATTCTAGCCAAAATCTTTAAATTTCAAGTAGATTCCGACCAAATCAGTAAATTCTTGCGATTAATCTTATATACTCAAGGAAGGGGTAAAACTATGCCTACCTAAAAAACACTATACATATAAAAATGTGTGTGTATATATATAATTGAAAATTACATATAGAATCTCAATCCTAGTAATCACTATTTAATCCCTACTAATCCTGATATATCAATCGTTAGTCTGTATCTCAACGGCTGACTAGCGCCTAACGATTCTTACAACATTGTTTTATGGTGATGCGCATGGTGTGCATCAGACCTTCATTTTTTTTTGTTTGTAGGTTATGGCTCAACCTTCATTTGTTTTGTTTGTTTGTTTGTTATGGGCTCAATCTTCATTTCATTTTTTTGTTTGTTTCTTACAACACTGTTTTATAGATAATGTCCGGACCTACCACTAATTTAGCAAGTTTTTTTGTATAAGAGTGTACGGTATTAAGCGGAATTTCTCTTCATCTATAATATGAAATGACAAGATTTAAATTTAGTCAAGTGTTAAAGACTCATTTTGGAGAAAATGGTCACATTAGATTTTAAGAAATCATTTTAGAGCAAAAGAAACAAAAGCATATTAGCTTTCGAGAAAACATGAGATTAAATGAATAAATAGATGAGATTAAAAGAGAGAAATATACGTATTAGCTTTGTTACAGACTTGATACTGAAATGTTCACCATCATTTGCTAGATGGCAACACAACTTTTATCACCCATAAAAGATCTCAAGTGATTAGCGAGGACAGGATTCGAATATGTAGGTAACCATGGTGATGTGATTTTTTGTTTCTTTTTATTTTCCTTTTTATTAAAGTTGACGTTAAGTGATGACGTGCATATTAACATATTTTTTTTTAATTTTTTAACATAATTAACATGTTATTTTCTTTATTTTTGATAAAATTATGTGTATTACAAATCTCAACGTCAACATCTTCTCCTCCATTTCATTTTTGACACACAAAATTTGGCAAGGCTGGATTTTAATGTTAAGTGACCTAATTAGGATAAAAATTGTAGAGATAACCTAATTAGAACACTTTTGAAACTCGTTTACTATATTCTTTCAAGTTTTCTCTTTTAAGAAATTACAATGAGCGTGTGATACTTAGAGAGTGTTTGGGATTGCGTTTTGAATCTGATTTTTAGATTATTGCGTTTTGAAAACGCAGATAATCAGTTTTTTAGACTACCAAAACGTAATAATCTATAAGCAGCTCACCCATGCTTTTCCAAAACGCATAATTTATTTTGAAATAATCAATCCCAAACACACCTATCGATATTGATTTTAAGAAACCATGTAACAAAAAATTTTGACAAAACAATTCGATGTTGAATACTGATTTAATTAGGGTGATATTACCTACACAACCTCAAAAAAACCCTAAACAACCTCTCGATGGGCCGTGGAGGCCTTGATGGGCCGTCAAGGCCAAATCAGGAAAAATTGACGGGCCGTGGAGGCCTCCACGGCCCATCGTAATAAAAAAAAGTGAAAACTGATGGGCCGTGGCCCGTTAACCAACCGGACTGTTCCGACCCGACCGGCCCGTTAACCAACCGGACTGTTCCGACCCGGCCGGCCCGTTAACCAACCGGACTCTTCCGACACGACCGTCCCATTAACCAACCGAACGTTTCCGACCCGACCGGCTCGTTAACAAACCGGACTGTTCCGACCCGACCGGCCCCTTAACATACCGGACCGTTTCGACCCGACCGGCACGTTAACGAACCGGACTATTCCGACCCGACCGGCCAGTTAACGAACCGGACTGATTTGACCCGACCGGCCAGTTAACGAACCGGACTGATTTGACCCGACCGGCCCATGAACGAACCGGACTGTTCCCACCCGACCGGCCCGAGAACGAACCGGACTGTTCCGACCCGACCGGCCCGTTAACGAACCGGACTGTTCCGAACCGACCGGCCCGTTAACGAACCGGACTGCTCTGACCCGACCGGCCAGTTAATGAACCGGACTGTTCCAACCCGACCGACCCGTGAACGAACCGACTGTTCCGACCCGACCGACCCGTTAACGAACCGGACTGTTCCGACCCGATCGGCCCGTTAACCAACCGGACTGTTCCGACCCGACCCGACCGACCCGTTAACGAACCGGACTGTTCCGACCCGATCGGCCCGTTAACCAACCGGACTGTTCCGACCCGACCGGCCCGTTAACGAACCGGACTGTTCCGACCCGACCGCCCCTTAACGAACCGGACTGCTCTGACCCGACCGATCCTTGAACGAACCGGACTTTTCCAACCCGACCGGCCTGTTAACGAACCGGACTGTTCCTACCCGATCGGCCCGTTAACCAACCGGACTGTTCCGACCCGACCAGCCAGTTAACGAACCAGACTGTTCCAACCCGACCGACCCGTGAACGAACCGGACTGTTCCGACCCGACCGGCCCGTTAACGAACCGGACTGTTCCGACCCGACCGGCCCGTTAACCAACCGGACTGTTCCGACCCGACCGGACCCGTTAACGAACCGGACTGTTCCGACCCGACCGCCCCTTAACAAACCGACTGCTCTGACCCGACCGATCCTTGAACGAACCGGACTTTTCCAACCCGACCGGCCTGTTAACGAACCGGACTGTTCCGACCCGATCGGCCCGTTAACGATCTGGACTGTTCCGACCCGACCGGCCCGTTAACGAACCGGACTGTTCCGACCCGACCGGCCCGTTAACCAACCGGACTGTTCCGACCCGACCGGCGCGTTAACGAACCGGACTGCTCCGACCCGACGGACCCGTTAACGAACCGGACTGCTCCGACCCGACCGGCCCGTTAACGAACCAAATTTATAAAAAAATAAAAAAAAAATAACATTTATAAAAAACCAAATTTTTATATTCACATCTAACCCATCTTAAACACCCACACTACACTTAAAAAAAACTAAACAATCATTATTCAATCATTGCCAATGATTACCAATGATTGGAAGTGTATTGGGACCTCTCGATGGGCCGTGGAGGCATTGATGGCCCGTCAGTTTTGTCGTTGGGTGCCACGATGGGCCGTGGAGGCCTTAATGACCCATATAAGGTTGTGTAAATAAAAACCCTAGTTATGTTGGTTGTGTAGATAACCAACCCCTTTAATTAAAGGAAACGTAATTGAGTGAAATCTTCAGTCAATAATTGTTGTAGATTTTAAGGACATTCCAGAAATTAAATATTGCAATGTATATATTTTTAATAAATGGACAACGGTAATAAATAATAATTTGATTTTTTAATCATGTGAAATTAAATTTTAAGAATCGATTAATGGAAAAGGGAACATGAAGGGAGAACACATATTTTGAAAATTCACATGTAGGCATGTGGGTTTGACTCGTGAAAACCCTACCAAGATTTGTTTGATTAATTCTTAATAAAGGAATAAAAGGTCATTTCATTAATTTGAAGTTTGAAGAAAAAAAAAATATCTAATCATTGTAGGCGTATGAAGTTCTAACCCATGTTCATAGGATAATTTAGGTATTGTAGTTATTTGGGGAATTGGAGGGGTTTAGGGTTTTGTTTACCCTTTAATGTTTTTATGTTGTTATTTGTATACATTCTTATTTTTTTTGAATGATCAACAAAATTTATTTCACCAAGCTAGCGGGGTACTAGCAAAACCACCATACAATCCAAATTATACAAATCGGATATAAATCACCAACCTATGTTTGAAAGACTAAAACTACACCAAGTATACCAATCTAGGGATGGTAGATTCGCCCTTGCCTTGACCCAGAAGAAGCTTAGGGCCTTGATGTCGCTAAAAACCGTATGAAGAGAAACTTGTCTTTGATTAAACACCGCTTCATTCCTATGTTTCCAGATGCACCAAATCGTACTTAGAACAATCGCATAGAAGGCTTTCTTTACTTTCTTAGAACCACCAATATGAGAATGTAGCTCGAGAAGATCCTTGAAGTGAAAGATAAACGGGGAGCCCACTTTACACCATTGAGCCACCAATTGCCATAATGCTTGTGAGAACCCGCAAGATACAAACAGGTGTTCCGTGGACTCCGCATAATCGCCACACAATCGACACATTTCTGACCCAACATGAACATTTCTGCGCGCAAGAGAACACTTTGAAGGTAGTCTATCTAACTCGGCTCTCCACGCAAGGATTATCGCTTTCTTCGGCACCCAAGAATTGCTTTTAATCACGAACTCAACCTGCTCAAATCTGAAAGTATGCAGCCTACGCTTCAGGTTACCAACAGTAAAGTGTCCGCTGCTGTCCAGAGCCCATCTTTTTTTTTTACATCCTAATTTCACAAATAGTTCTCGAAACGAATTTAGAAAACTTTTTGTTATGAACTATACATTGAAAGTTTCAGATTTCATTACTGTGTTGCAGTATTTAAACATCTTTTTGTTGAATTGGATCTATTGATGTATATGTAAGCGTTAAATTAAGAAAGTTACCCATTTACAAAGGACCAAACAACATAAAAAGATACTAAACTTATGTATTTACATAAATTGTTATATTTATGTAAAGAAATGTTAAAATATAAAAATATTATAATTTTAAGAATTCTAAATTGAATATATATATATATATATATATATATATATTTTGAAATGTTAACTTTCATTAAAAAAGAACAGTCCAACAACGATCCCAATCTAGGATCGAAGCAACCAAAAAACAAAGTTAGGATCTAAAATGAATAAAATGTTTACCGTTAACACACATAATATGTAGACTTATAATTTCACTTGATTTCTAAAAATATTTTTTTTTTTATTCAAATGGTTTAAATTTGAGTATGGTTTATATTAGACAAAAGATGTAAATATCTACTGCAATAAAATTAGAAGAGTGGAGACTAAATGCAAGGAAATAATAGCAGTCAACTTGGATTAAAAAATTATGTAAATATTATAATAAATAATAAATATTGAACGTACAAGAGGTACGGGGCGTTTCATGTGTCTTCTGAGGTAAATGAAAAAGGAGTCATTTGTACTATTTAGATCCTTTATGAAGTGCAACACACTCATGTTGACCCCTCGTGGGACAAACTATGTCATAACAAGAAACCCTCCGAACAAAACATATCTTAATTAGGGACGGGGCATTTCATTTATTTTTTTTTCCGGTTTATTGAATTTTGAATTGTCATGTCATTTTACTGAAATAGAGTTTTAGAGGCAGCACTTCACTAATTTTTTTATTTAATTTCATTTAAATTCAATAAAACTAATCAATTTAATATTTTCCCAACCGTTTTTTCTCAATGGCTACAATTTTCCTAAAGGTTTATAAATTTAATAAAGTTATTATTTTCTAACGGCTACAAACCCTATAAAACCCCCATAATTTCTAATACCAAAACTAAAATCATCTCGTAAAATGTCGCGTGGAACGTAAATCAGGAGATCGCGTTAGTGACGGCATGGGTCAATGTCCAAACCGACATCATCCTCCCATGTTAAGGAGGGCTTCGTTTTGACGCAATGTGTTGGTGGAACTCAATCGAGTAAGCGGTACAAATTACCGCAACATGGATCAGCTCGTTAGTAAGTGGGTGAATCTCTTCTCCAAGTGTATTAGATGGAACACCCTCTTTTAAACCACGATTGTGGAGCACTCTGATATTGCGGAGGATATGGCAATCCAACTCACACAAATCAACTATGCGTTTATGCACGACATCAATTTCACCCATGTTGCAGCATGACAAATATTGCGTTAGGTTAAAATAATGTAGTTTGGTAGTTGTAGTTTCTATGATATTAATGTTTAATTTCTATTTTAATTATTTACAATTCTAGGATACTAATGTTTAATACATTCCTAAAATTTAAAGTTATTACATTCCTAAAATTAAAATTATTACATAAACTTAAAGAAATACATAGCTAATAAAAGAAAGAATACACAATTGACTTAGGCGAATAGCATTCACGATAACTATCATATCCGTCTAACATCTCGTATCAATATCTGTCACACCCTGCCAAGGCGAAAACACGGGAATGTGATTCGAAAGGTTTTCAAGCACAAGGTCCGATCAACACACATGATTTATTTAAAATAGATAGCATCGAAGGATGGATGATGTCATATATTATTGAAATAACAAAACATTGTCTGAAAACACATGACTCTAAACACCTGGATAACATGTGACTGACACAACCACATCCATGACGGTACCACTTAGTGCTAGCTCAAACCTCTCTCTTAAGCCCCCGATCTCCATGATTAGTTACCTGAGAAACATGCATAAAATATTTGTCAACAATAATGTCGGTGAGTTCACAGGTTTTAATGTACTATGTAAAGTGCTCGTGTAATTCGTGTATGACCAATCATAGACTAGCTAAGCGAATGATTACTGTGCAAACCATGAGTCCCATAACCAGACTTTTGACTGTTGTACCTCGCGCATTGTACACTAAAGACAATGTATGTATGGTAGAATACTAACATTCTTTTGTATGTAACCGGTTAGAGCGACTAACCAAGAGTGGGTTGTCAACCCAGTAGATATATTAAAGTGTTCCATAGCTATTGATAGCTAATGGTTACGGTGCAATGTATGTACGAGGACTATTGAGATCTCATGAACCGATTGTCTCATGTTCCACATGGCATCACGATAGAATAACACATAATTGAATTATACTAGAGAGTGTTGTAGCATGTTTATCCCCCAAAATGGAAAAATAGTAAAACGGGGCCGTGAAACTCACCTGATAACTGAGGATAAGGTATGTTAAAGCATAAAAATGAAATAGCTACCGTCCCGACAAATGATATCCTATGATCATTATGGACATAGTAAGTTGTATGGTCTTGTCGTTTATTGTTCAAATTCTTCACCCGACTTTGTGGACCCTTGTGTTTAGTGTATGTGGGCCATGTTTTTGTGCACGTGACAATCGTTAGTTGATTATGTGTACTTTGTAAAACATATAATTCCGGAATCTCCGGGCGTTCTATTGTAAAAATGGTAGCCATTATGAACAAAGTGGACCCCACATGTCGTGATGGGTTATCGATTTTTCCCAATCTAACACGTGTGGTTGTTCTAGGCAAAACGAGTATTTTTAACATATGATTAAATCATTTAATATTAAATTGTAATATTAACACATGTTACGGCCTTTCTAACACATGTTTGAATATAGTAACCAAAACCTTGGCTTAATGTGGTCCTTGGTTCCGATCGTGTAGTGGGTCAACATGGGTCGATTCATGTTTGTTAGTGTATAATCGAAGCCTTCCCATGTGTGTTGGTGTGTTTTTGATAAAAACCGACTATAAATGCCTTACACACACACCTTAGTTTCGAGTATGCACAATGTTAGTTTTGATTACAAAACCCGATCCCTTGTTCGATTATTTAAGTTGTGCCTTGATTGCAAAACATTGCCCAATTTATAGGTATATTATTAGTGCCGATTGATAGCATGTAAATGTAATAACTTGACAATGTGTTCCCTAGTTATTTGAAACAACAATGTGCACAAAACTCTTGCATGTGTGTGGTTAATCATACAAGGTCAAGGGTCGGTGAGTTGGTGAACATAATAAAGCCGATAGATAGGAGCTTTGGAAACTAAATGACTTACCTAGGGATGGTTCGAGATGGCGCAAATCCTATGGACCTTGGACCTTCTTTCTTCGGCTTGGATGCTTGAATGGCTCGATGGATTTGGGTGATTGGGAGGGGTGTTCGGCTGCTTATAGTATCCAAGAAAGGAAGTGTTGTGGTGTGGATTCGTGAGGAATTATGGGCCTTTATATAGAGGTTCAAGTGAGATGGTGACAAAACATTTGTGGTATTCTTATCCTTCTCGGCCAAAGCAAGGTTTAGGGGAAGGAATCACCAACTGATGCAAGGTGATATGTTGGAGTATCTAATAAAAAAGAAGAGAGGGTTGATTTGTCTAAGAGATTAGATTAGTTTGGCTTTTATCCAAATGTGTGTAAGTTACCCACATCATCATCATCATCTTAATCGATTGCCATCATATGCAACTTTAGTGTTTATGATCAATCATTGTCATGGGATCCTTGAATGATAATCATCTGAAGCCTTGTGTGGGTGTAAGATTGATAATGACTTAACCATGAACATATCTTGTCCTTACTTGTTGGATGTTGATAGTTCTATGAGTTCTTAGTTGTTAATTTGTTGGATGGTGATGTATGTATGGTGTGCTCGGCCGAAAATCAAGGAGGAAAGAGGTGATTAATTGGGTAAAGATGAAGTAAGGGAATGATGGGAGTATAGGTGTATGGTCTAGTTTAGTATAAAGGGGGTATTTGTCTTCTAATTGCATGCATGGGGGTGTTAGAGTTTGTTTTATTCATTAACCAATCAATTACAAGCAAATGTGATCAATTCCTTTGTTTGTTTCCTTAGGCTGATTATGGTTAGGATTATATATATATATATATGTAGTTGACTTGTGTGGGAGAATGGTTAATCTTGGCCTCTTGCCTAATTAGGTGTAAGTGATTACCTCATCCATGATAGAATTGATTACATGATGTGTTAAATTTGTTGATTATCTCATGTGATTTCTTGAGGAACATTCGGCCGATCCATAGTGAGTTGGAGGTGATAGTGACTTGCCCTAAGATCTTGTGTTTGTCTCATTATATGTGATATTGATGGTTCAAGACTTCTAGTTGTCATTTGTGAGATATTGGTGCATATATATGTGAATGTTTTCGGCCGAATAAAAGGACAAGCAAGGGATCTTCCATTTAAGGTTGTGATCATCACATAAGAAGGTGGTTATACAATACCATTTCATGCCATTTATGTGTATCATTTGGACATTCCTATGATAGGGACACATGAGAGTTCTTGGGTTCTTGTTTTGGCCGAAAGAAAGCATAGGGAAGGTTCCATGTATTGTAGGGAAGAGGACAAGTCATTCAAGTGTGAGTGTGTGATCATGTATGTGTATATATGTGTCCATTCATGATATATACCTTCGGCTATAGGTAATTTCCTAGGTCGTGATGGTCGGGTATTGTATGAGTTTGTGCGGATACATGGTGTGTTTAAAGACTCGATGACGATATTAACATGTATTAATATCTATTAGTTGTGAACACATAAATGTTAACATATGATAATTTTTATGATCCGTAAACATGTGTTAATGAGGGATTACCATGTGTTGGGGTGTGGTAACCTCATAAAATGCATTGTGATTGTTTGAGTTTGAGTGGATTGTATAGTCTCCTACTCGGGTATTGTCACGTGTACTGTTATTTTGTGCAATTGTTTTAATCGGTATCCGGTTGCTTTTTGTTGAGCCTGTGATTGGCTTGACTGTTCAACGCCAATTGTTTTGTATAGTCCGGGTGTTGTATGTATAACTGGGTGATCTATTGAGTTTTCTTAATAACTCGTGCTTTACCAGAGTAGGGGGTATTGTGTGCACAAAAATGTCTAATTATGCACATGAAATGACAATATTAAATAAAATGCGTATGGATGTTGACCTGGATCACTGACTGGTGTCACAATATCCCTCACTTTCTGGTGTCGGGCAAAACATTTCCGAATCCAAATCCGAATACATTACGTATTCGGCCCCGGGATTAGTTTCGTAACCTTCAGTCGAAGTTGGAATAGTTGTGGTTGTAGCTGGTGCCCGTGGGTTCTGCATTGTAGGGTGTTACGCACTGGCACTCTAACCACATCTCCTATCCGAATCACTCCTAGTTGTAGTAGAGCCATTGTGTAATTATATACGTAATGCAATTCTTCCGTCGGCGAATCTCCATGAAGTTGTAGCTCGTAAATTTCAAATGTTGGAGGGTTTGCTGTTAGCAGGTGTGCAATCGGTGGGGTTAAAATTTTTGACCGTTAGCTAGAACAAGTAAACGGTACACGGATCCCCTACCAGCATCACTGGTGGCTGTGTTACCGCGCTAATAATGGGAAACCTGTGAGCAATTCTGGTTGTGCCTCGTTCCCCCTTACGATAAATGGCTGTGGCTAGTGGAAATTGTGCTATTTTTGTAAATTGTTGAGCAAAAACTGAAAAAAGAAATCTATATTACATCGGAAAACAAGTTGTATATAGTGTTAACTCATTGGATTTGAAAATTTTATCTGAATTTGAATATTGTGTCAAAGACGCAAACTGCTTATACATGTGTTTAATCCAACAAAAATTTCTTTTTCATTTTTAAAAACAATTTCTTACATCATAATACTACACAACTTTACGATTTTATGGATTTGAACCCAAATCACTTTGTATAGTGTAAATAGTCACAAATTCATATGAGTCAACAAAATTTGTTAACCCGAAAAGTTTTACTTGTTTTAAATACTTAGAATTTCCAACAAAATGGTTATGCTTAAGGTATAAGATCCGAATTTCCACCAAAAATGGTTATGCTTAACGTATAAAATCCGACAAAGCTTTGTTTATAACTTTTATGTTGGCATAATTAGTCAATTTAAGTTTTAACATAAAATACATCTTATAAATTATAAGTATAATTAACACTAACTCGTTTAGACTATAGATCTATACTCACAATTTTTACACCATAATCTTGCTCCTTGTAAGATTAATCTTCCTAATTGAACTAGTCAATTGACAGTCTACCTTTTATTAAATCTGTTAATTGATATGATTGCATTTGAATGTTTTTTTTCTTTAAATTTATGATGACATTAGTAAACTTTGGGTGTGTATTATAATGTGGATAAACCACATGGAGGTTGGTTGTATATTGTAGGATAAATAATGGTTCACATGTTGACAGGCTAAGAGGGGTTAGTTGTTTATGGTTGGACCCGCGTTTTAGACGGCGCCTGTGGAGATAGTTGACGCCTCTACACATAATACAACCGACACACCCATCTATACAATTTATATATTTAACTAATGTTGTTTTATATTATAAAATTCAAATATAGGTTACTGTAGTTATCATTTTTAACATAATTATGTGTTATGATTTGCTTATAATAATACATAAAATATAGGTGAGAAGACACCATAAATTAAAATTTGTCCTTATTTATTTTCATTTACTATACAGTAAAATATACATATATATATACACACATATATAGATAGATATGGATATGAAAATTACTAAAGAATTATTAATTCTTTGTAGAAAAAAACTTTATCTATATAATAAATTAGAACCTATATAAGATGATTTTCTTTCTTCTCTATTTTTTTTTTTTTTTGAAAGGTGTGCTTCAGCGGTAAACCCAATCGACAGATAACCCCTCGACTCGAGTTCGAATCTCTACCCACGCACCGGTGTCCACTTTGAAGTTATCTCAAGCCGTTACAAGGAATTTTTTCGTGGTGTGCAGGATTCGAACTCAACACCAAGCCCGGGCGGAAACCCTCTTAAGAGGTAAACCCTTCCACCTCTCCCCAGCTGGGCCGGAGGTCATTGGCCATTAAGTTACTTGGATCAATCCTAGGATGGCCTCAGAGGATGTCTATACTTGCACAACAAAAAACGTATACGTTTTCTTTTGTGCCAAGCTGAACATTTCTAGTATAATATTTCTATCTAATAACATGTATATATTGATGTTCTGAACAAATTTGTAAGCCAAGTTGTATGATGAATGTGTGTCTTTGCAAGCATCGTGTGTATCCAAACAGCATGCCAAGAAGGCCTAACACATGCTAGGCATCCAATCAGTGTGCGGCACTTGCAAAAAAAATGTAGTGGTTGGAAGTCACGGGTCCCTTAAATTTAGGGAGAAGAGGGAAGACTCAATACGTATAAAATAAGAAAAAATGCTTAGACTTACACTACTAAAAAACGGAGGATGGGACCTCCTGCCCCAAAAGAAAGCTTCGCCTATATGCTAATAGGTTAAAAAAGGAAATAAACTAAAACAATTCACTATAGTCTTTTTTTTTTTGGGGGGGGGGGGTTTGGGGGCGGGTAATATAAAATATATCATTAGCCTTTCATTTCTTGTTTTGTTGGGTATCTTTGAGACCATTGTTACCAGATTACATGTTTTGTGTTTATTGTAAAGTTTCTAGGGTTTATGATGTTCAACGTACTTATCAAGGGGCCTGGTGTACTTAATGTTAAGTATGTCGGCCCATCAAACAGTCTATATATAGAAAGTGGTGTGCACCTTAGAAGCTAGGGTTTTTGGTAGTCTCTAGCGCACAAGTTATCAATCTGGTTCGTTTATGTAATTTCCATGGTTTCGTATG
Organism: Ambrosia x helenae; assembly: GCA_030844895.1. Taxonomy (NCBI): domain Eukaryota; kingdom Viridiplantae; phylum Streptophyta; class Magnoliopsida; order Asterales; family Asteraceae; genus Ambrosia; species Ambrosia x helenae. The sequence goes on along the minus strand of JAUTDX010002622.1, from coordinate 58,232 downwards.
TTTAATCAGTAATGGAAAACATCTTTTGATTAAAAAAACCGTCTTTTAGAAAAATCTTATTTTATTGTTCATACAAAACAAGATTTTTGGGGGAGAAAGGAAGACCGGTTTATCACTCTGCAAAATAAACAAGAAATGATAGGAACTAATTATATTTTGTCAACATGTGAATAGGACCCTGAAGGGATAGGGAGCCTAATCCAGGCGGAAGTGACGTCCCTATCCCTCTACTCCACAATCCAGGCACCAATGGCACCGCCTCCCGCGGAACTATTCGGCGGAGGATAGGTTACAAGCCAACGCGCACATATTGCAAAGCAACATCAGCACACAACAAGACATGCGCGCGTGTGCCCACGCGCGGAATATCCTTAAGCCACTTTTGGTACGAGGTATGGAAGATAACAAAAGGAAGATTCAGCAAGATCCTGGACAGAACACACGCCAACAGAATGGCGACACGTGGCACGGGCAGTACAACGGACACTGACAAGAACGGCGACGTGACTGTTTCCATGCTTCCTCCATACTGTCATCAATAGTAACCAGCAAACATACCCCTGCTGTTGTCAGACGTCACATCTGACGACAGCAGGTGGGCCAACTACTGTAGCCAGACGAATGCCGCCGACCGCCAATCAGGAGCTGCCACGTGTCCGCCTCAGATGATGACTGAATAGTAACCTGACGTCATCTACAAGACTCGGCTTTTCCCACCATTTTCTGGAAGGCTTTGCCTTGGGCTTTTGGATGGGCCCAAGCCAGATCGCTACTCATGGGCTTCTCAACTAAGCCCACGAGTTCTCCTATAAATAGAGAAGTTCATCTCCTTTGCAAGGGATCCGAAATTACTCACTTGTAATAGAGAGCTAGGTTTACTTGTAACTCTTTGTGTGCTTTAAGTAATAATAACCGACTCTTCACAGTGGACGTAGGTCATTACTATACCGAACCACTTACATCTTGTGTTCTTACTCACACACACTCTCTCTCTCTCTCTCATAATATTTGTCTCTCGGGTTTAATCCAAAGGTTTGGGTAAAGGATAGTATTTGTGGTTACATAAGTACAAACCCCCTCGGTGATTAGTAATAATCTCCGAGATACTTATTGTTTCTTCAGACCCAGAAGATGTTGCGGCTTCAAGCAACGATATATCGTAGGTTCAGCTTTAAATTAAGTAAACTGCTATTATGTGAATAACAGTAAATCTACACGGAAATCTGGATTCCCACTGTGTTTTAGGTCTGCACAAGCTGAGTCCGGTCATACATAGGTTGAGAGAGTAAAAGACACAGAAAATTTTGTGCATATATACTCAAAAGACACCTAAGAGGGCATGCTACCAATGCGGGGCCAATCAATCAAATGAGCAACAAAAGACACGCAATGTTAGTGACGTGCAAATATATAAATAGCTCAACAGCAATAAGATGATCGACTTCTCTGCTTATGGAAACATAGACCTGAAGCTCTCATCATCTGATTGACATAATGATCATCTTCTCTGCTTATGGAAACATAGACCTGAAGCTCTCATCATTATATCTCGATAAACCTTGAGGATCAGTAGGCTTATACCTAGCACAAGTGGGGTCCACAAAATTTTCGTCAATATTACCAAAAACATGATAATCTCATCACCAAACGTATGTTGAAAGAAGAGAGGCATGGACTTAAGTGGACAAGCATACCGACAAATTTTCTTGAGCCGTAGCTATCCAACGGAAAGTTGAAATGTGGTCTGACAAGTGTGGTTAGTATGATCTTGTATGCAATAGGTGAGACACGGTTATTTCTTTGCTCTTATTTAAAAAAAAAGGCATGCGTATTTGCCAAGGTACAAACCACAGTAAATCCTATTAACTTCAGTCATTTTCAAAAGTACAAACCACAATCACCATTATCATCTTCGTTCACCCCTAATCATCATCATCATCATCAACTGTTTAACACTCAAACATTTCAAAACCACTCACCTAATCACTCGATTCATCATCTATTCATCCTTATTTGTGCATTTTAAACGAGTTATAAGCATTGTATTAAGGTTAGTGCTATAAACGACTGATTATTCCTTGGATTTGCAGGATTTACAGGGCTTTTGTATGGATTTCGATGGGTTTTGTTCAAGTGGTTCAAAGACGTTGTTGCGTCTTTGTTCTTATACAAAACCGAGACCAGTGTACTTTTCAAATCTTGAACGAGAGTACAAGTGCCAGCGTATTTGGCAAATACGCTGGGTAGTTGGATTTAATTTCCGACTTCTTTGGTTTGGTTGCTCGTTGTTGCCCGAGAACAAGTATCTGCGTACTTATTGACTGATTTGAGACTGAACGACGTACCTGGTGAGCGTACATAATGACTTGGACAAAAATTTATCAATATAATATTATAGTAATCAAAGCAACCGTTCGTAATAAGCCTGTGGTAATCTCTGAGAACACTGTGAGGAACGTTCTGCAGCTGAGAGATCAATCCGGGGAAGGCAAGATGACGAAGAAAGAAGATATCCTCAGAGTGTTCAAGAAGGTCGGGTATGAATGGATTTCGAGACAAGAAATGAGATAAAGAAAACAAAGTTGACCAGAGATTGGATATCTGTCATGTCTTTGCAATGTCTATAGCTCACCGAAAGGGAGGTTATGATGGGTTGAATCTGGAATGGCGTCCGCTATGTTGCAAATCTGTAACCATGAGCCATATAACTTATCTGGAATGATCTTCGAATGCTTGGTCTCAACGCAAAGGCAACAACAACAAGATGGGTGTTGTATCCTCATTTTGTTCAGATGATAATCAACTCAATACACGGAGATTTGCAGACTGATGGTGATAAGTATAAGTTTGTTGCTACTTCGAGTAGGATATTCACCTAATGCAATTCAAGCGATTGGTACCAAATGTTCAAGTGTATGTATCCAGCCCAAAGATATCCTACTAAAGTCGAAATGTATCAGAAGTACAAACAAAGGAATAAGACAACCCAAAGACCTACCCCTCAAGTAATCCCAGAAGAACCACCAACTTCCACTCCTCAATCTACTTCAGCCCCTCACCAAAACAAGAGCCACAACAGACTGCCGAGGAAAGAACACGACAAAAGGCTCGAGAGAAGAGGCCAGTAATAGAAGAAGATCCCTTAGAGACTGCCAAAACAAAAAGAAAAGGGATCATGAGTGATGGAAAAAGCACACTATCTGCAAAACAATTACAGCATGCACGTGATCTGCATCAAATCAGGGAGATGGAGAAAGCAGAAAAGCGACTGAAAAGAGCTGAGATGACTCCATCAGAAACTCATGTTGTTGAGATCGAGGAACGGAGAGAAGCTGCTGAATTTGTTGAGTCACTGTTTGTTGATCCTGACCAACAAGGTCCCTACACAGTTAGAAGATCAGCTCATGAGGGTCCTTCAAAGAGAAAGCACACTGAGCCCTCTTCATCAGCTCCTGCAACAAAAAGACCGAAGCCAGTACACCAGGAGCTGTATGAGAACATAGTGAAGGAAGTGGGGAAGTTAGCAGCCAAAGAAATCTGCACGTTAAAGAACACAGTTGAGAGCACTCATGAGTTAAAGAGAAAGCTAAAAGAAACGAAGAACAAGAAGCTAGAGAAAACGGTGGTCGATGAAATAAATTTGATCAAGTTCCAAACGAATGTTTAGATGAAGATGTTTAAGATGATCCAGGAACTACAAGCTAAACAGAACATCAAACCGAGGGTTACTTTTGAAGAATCTAACTAAACGCACCCTAAGGAATCTAACTAAACGCACCTAAGGAGATTTCATAGTTGTCCCCTTTTTACTCTTTAAACACTTTTGGGGCTCGACATGTATCATATGCAAACACACTAAAACACCTTCATATTCACATGCTCAATCTACCAAACATGCTTATACGCTATGTCATGCTAGAAATCAAATTCTAATATACAAATGCCGCTTAGCATACAACCCACCTTACATGTATAGCGCTATAGGAGTAGCACACCGCCCCCTAACTGGGTCATGATAAGTTTTACCGGCCTACCACTTCGGTGTTAGGTCAAACAATGCAAACTAGTGTTGATTATGCCTTTTGTATGATTCTGTATGTGCAAAAACTATAGCATTGTGACACCCGACAAATTCAGGTTAACCTTTTATAAACATTTACAATTTACTTTGGTTAAAAAATATATATTTAGTTTAATTTGGATGAATTAAATTGGTTAAATATATGGGAAACAACATAGACAGATAGTTTGGTAGATTATCGAGTCATACATACGAATAACTGACCTTGAACGTTGGTGAAGTGTTAAAGTAGAGAATTGTGAAATAATTATTTGATGTTAATTGTAATTACGAGTTTCTGTGAAACTATGTGTAAACTGCTACGTGATTATGTGATTTAAACCAAACGTGTTATTAAACTCGTAGCCGATGAACTAATAGGATGGTTGGGGTCTAAATACATGGGGTTAAGCTTGGTATGGTCCAAAATAACGAAAACATCGAAGAAAACATGCAACCCATTGGACTAGACTGCCCGAAACGAGCCGAGGAAAAGTGAACGGCCGTTCGGCGGTGTCTGACGAGGATAACTAACTTAAGAAGCCTATTTAAGCAACCTTAAGCCCCATGCACCCCATAACCTCAACCCTAATCGCCTCTAGCAGCCACCATACGAATATTGTCACCTCTAACCTCTGCCATAGCCATAATCAATCAATCCTTGGAGTTTTAAACGTGTTTTAATCACAAGAACGAAGAGCTTGAGGTCTATTATCAATCCTTTACTTGTTTTAATCTTTTTTGTTATGTTAATCATGTTTTTGTCCACAAATCCTACTGTCCAGGTCTGATCATAAATAGTTTTAACAATAACTAATGATTTATATGTGATTAACATGTATATGTGTTGTATGTTAATGATGGTTTGATTATGTTATAACATAAGATTCATGTTTGATCATAAACACCTGTTTTGATAGAACTTGACAAACCCTAGGTTGAGGATTATGATGTTAAATTGGATTATGATGATTTATATGATGATATTATGGTAGTCTTGGATGATTAACATGTGTTTGAAGATTGATTAACGTTGTTCGATTCATTGATCATAACCTGCCATTATAGGAAACTTTATTGATTATAGAGTTGATTGTTGATGATTGCTACGTGATATGATGTATGTAATGTCATGAGATGATTGTTAATGATTATCTAAGGTTATTAGAACATTGTTTCGGTAAAGAACAAACTCGATTCATGTACTTACTAAAAGTGAAAACTTTGTGCATGTTATAAGCCTTTGGTGTTCATAACTTACTAAATGGGGAAATTTACATTAAATTCAAGTTGTAGGGTGCATGGAATATGTTACATGACATGTGATGATTTATAGCATCCTAGAAGTAGGACGTATGTGCAAACTTGAATTTGTGAACATATGTTACAACTAACATGTTATATGTTAAACTAACATGATAGATGCTAGGAATTGCATGATTGGTGTAGATGATGTGATTCTAGGTCTATGTGAATTAAACAAACATGAAACATTAATGGGTCACCAACGGGTGGGCGGGTCAAACTTGGTCAAACTAAGTCAACCAAAGTCTAAATTGGTCAAACACTTTTACAAACTCAACTAGATCAATGGGGGTATTGGGACAAACATAAACATTGGACAAATACACATAGGTTGTTATAATATAGGTTTCCAGTTGTAGGATACTTATTTTATACACTGGTTTATTAGCACGCAAAGCTAAGGTGAGTTTCACGGCCCCTTTTATTGTTTTCCTGTTGGGGGAGAAACATGCTACACAAACACACGAACATTGTAGATCACATGTACTATTATATCACTTATTTACTGTAGCGTAACTTTCATTCTTAAGTCCTTACATTGTAAACCATAGTATGTGTAACATAGCGAGGAGATGTGAATAGTTCTATTGGGTCTGACAAGCCCACCTGTGTCAACTCGAGGTTGAGCGGGTGCATATTGTCCTATACAGTTGTCACCGTTTAAATGAGCGGTGGCAGAAGGCAACTAACTACCAACAATCAGCAATGGTTTATGTACGCTTAGTAACTTGTTGATGTCTACCTAACATTGGGATATAATTAGTAAACAGATGTGAGTCTATGCAAACAAACGGATTTACTTACATTAACACATGTGAACTCACCAACTTAATTGTTGACACACTTTAGCATGTTTTCTTAGGTCGCTAAAGGTATTGCTTCTAGGATGCACTTGGAGTCTCACTTGCATCACAAACATTATTTTTGGTTTTTCCAACATTTTATTTTATTGGGTTTGGTTTTGGAAACTCGTATTGGTTTTACGAGACATTGCATGAACTTTACTTACTACTTCCGCTGAACTATTAAACTTTGAACTTTGAAAACTTTGGTTTATTACGTATGATTTTGATAGCATATAGAGGTCGTTCATTCGACTATTGACATTGATCCTGGTATGTCACGCGCCTCGCGGTAAAACCCCACAGTGGAAATTTGAGGGCGTGACAAGCATGATGATTTGAGTTAAACTTTTTAATACTATGTATGTAAACCTAAATTAGTATGCTCACCAATGCTTTATGTGTTGACAAATATTTTATACATGTTGCAGGAAATAATTGATGAGATGACTCAAGAAAACTTGTTAGGGATGGACTTAGAAACGCACCATCTTAATCATTTTTATTTTGAATGTTGTAGTTCCTTTCTTGAACAATTTGTATTTCGTTTCGACCTTTAAATGTTATGAAATGAAATTCTCTTTAAATTATATTGTCACAATTCTAGTATCATGAAGCCTTTGAACAATCTACCACAAGTCGCGCCTTGATGTATTCCGCCATCGGTTGGGGTGTGACACACGACTTACAGACTCTCCCATGGGATATCAGGGAACTAGCAAAGATAGACTTGATCAACCCCGCGCACAGCTCAACTTGAGGCGATCTTCACAATTTGATTTGACAAGAGTGTGAAAGGAACTTCATTGTGTTCAAGCCTCAGAAGCCAAGGAAGAGGGTATCAAAGACGACAATCGATCCAATCACAGGTCGCGGGCGGATTACTTATGTGGTTGATCCCCCGAAAGTCGTAACCAGGGTTCCTATTCCATCAGAACAACCTGTGATGATGAACAACATGGAAAATAGGTTTTATGACAGCAAAACAGGAGAGGCAATGATCAAGAACATGGTAGGAGAAGAGATTATAAGACTCATCGATCCGGTAGATGTGTTCATGTTTAATCTATCGGATTTGATGCAGCTATTTGGGAACACAATTAAAGTTGGAGCTGGTCAGACACTGCTGGAAGACGGAATGCTATTTCAAAGAGCAGTAGACCAAGCGAAGGACGGAAAGCTGGAAATGATCGAGATATTGGATAGAATCAAGGCTGCAGACAAAGAAAAATAGCTTGAGTCAACAGAGGTCCCAAGAACTGATGAACCAGAAAAGCCTGATCAAGAGAAACCAACGGAGGAGGATGAGTCGAGTGATATCTCGATTTGAGGCTGGATGAAGACAAACTGGTAGCAATGGTCTAGGGGGAGTATTATTGGGTATCTTTGAGACTATTGTTACCATATTACATACTTTTAGGTCATAGGATAAGGGTTTACAAGTCAAGGGACTTGTATTGTGTTTATTGTAAAGTTTCTAGGGTTTATGATGTTCAGCGTACTTATCCAGGGGCCCGTCATACTTAATGTTAAGTACGCCGGCCCATTAGACTGTCTATATATAGAAAGTGGAGTGCACCTTAGAAGCTAGGGTTTTTGGTAGTCTCTAGTGCACAAGTTATCAATCTGGTTCGTTTATGTAATTTCCATGGTTTCGTATGTTTAATCAGTAATGGAAAAAATCTTTTGATTATCTTGTGTGTGTCGGTTATCATCGTTTCATCTAGTTTCTTTTGGTTTTAATAGATTCATCATCCAAAACATCTAATCAATAGGTGTTTGTGTGTGATATCAATCTTTTGCACATTAGATCTAGATTATTGGGACATACATGTTTGGTTCTCATGTTATAATGAAATAAATCATTATTTTGTGTTGTTTATTAGAAAGGAAAACACGAAATAGCATTATAGGCGAAGCGGTGGTGGTGGGTGGTGATAGGTGGTGGTAGCAGCGGCGGTGGGTTGTGGAGATTGTGGTTGGTGGCTATAGCGGTGGTGGTTTGCGCGATAGTGCGGACGACAGCGATGGCGGTGGTGGCAGTTGTGGGGCGGGTGGCGGCAACAATTGGTGGGTGGCGGTGGCAGTGATGGGTGGTGGCGGTTGTGGTGGGTGGGTGGGTGACGGTTGTGAGTGGTGGTGGTGGGTAGAGGTGACGGTGGTTGTGGTTGGTGATGGGGTGTGGTAGTGTTAATGAATGATGAAAGAAAGAATGAAATGAAAAAAAGAAAGTGAGAGTAGATGAAATGATTTTGAGGAATCAAAATGTTTATCACTTGTTTTTTTTTTGAACGGCCAACAAATTGGAATCACTCACGGAACACTGGAGTATCATCGTGCCACCAGTGTTGCCACGCGATCATATTCCACCACCAAGTCACCAATTCAGGAGGAAACTCATAATTATGAGAAAACCCCCTTTGTGAGATTCGAACCCAGGACCTTATGGCCTTTAAGTCTTTATCACTTGTATATGTAGATACAAGCTTGTGTCCGCTTCGCTTCACTAACCACATATCAATTAACTATATATTTATAGATATAGAAAATGAATAGTAACATGCCATTTTTGTAATATACCTGTTTTTTAGGGTTATTTCTGTCTTTTTACTTTCCTCATCTCTTCACATCTTCTACATACATCCAGACTCCTCCTGTCTTTCTTTTTCTCTTTCTTTGTCTGCTCTCATCAACTAACCTACACACACCACCGCGTCTATCTTCTCTGCTATCATCCACCGACTTCGACAGCCAGTCAGCCACCGCCTCCCTCCCGCCACCATCTTCCTCTTCCCCCGGCAACCCGAACCGCCGTACGTCGCTCCACTCTGACGCCGCAATACGCCGCCGCCATCCCCACCGTTGTCGTCTCCATCAACAGGTATGACGTTTTCTCCTCCTCTTCCCCCGGCAACCCGAACCGCCGTACGTCGCCCCACTCTGACGCCGCAATATGCAGCCGTCATCTGCCGCCATCCCCACCGTTGTCGATGTTGGTTTTATGTATCCCATTACTGAAGTATTTCGAATTTATTATGTTTTCATACATGATTGCAGACAAGAATTGTGAAGCTTTTGGCATAGACGAAGGAAACGACGAAAAGCAGAGAAGAAAGGAAGGTAGAGAGAATCTAAACAACTACCTGTACGATGTCGTTGGCCTGAAGTTGTCATGTTGCTGTAGAAACGAACAAAGAAGTGGTGGCGCAGGTTTGGGTGGATTGCACGGCGACAATGAGTCACATTGAAGAGGTAGGCTACAAAGGGTGACACTGTCATGAGGTTGGTTAACATTATTCTTATTACATTGAAAACCTATGGTTAACATGCGTTACTATCACTATGATACACAGGTGACTGTAGACCTTAGAAAATTCAGTAGGGGATACTCTGTAGCTCACGGTAAAAAGAAGGGGTTGCCCTTGATTTTGAAGTTGGAAGCCTGGAAACCTTCTTGCTTATCTCAAAGAGAATGGCCACACCATTTCGTTGACTTCATTAGCTGCTTGCCTTTTAAAGAGTACACACACCCTTATAATGGCTACCTTAATATCGCTGTGAAGTTGAGTTGTTGGTGACTTTGGTAGAAAAAACTTATGGAAACCGAATATAGCGAAACTGATAATAGATTTTGATGGTCGTAAGTTGTGATGTTGTTAGATAATATGTGAATACGGTCTTTTAAAACACAATACGAAAAACGCGCAACGCGCGTGTATAATACACCTAGTTGCATTTTATTTGGCATACGTCTAAAGTCATTATAATGTTACAACATTTTTATTTACACACATAAAATATCCACCACTTAAAAAAATATTTTAAATAATAGAATGTTGATCAGAAAAAAAGAAAATTCAGAGTTCTAAGCCTCTGAAAATGACAATACGTGTAAGTTTACATTAATTGTTATCACATGTTATTGCTTGTTAAATAAAGCGATATCTTATTGAATTATATATATATTAGTTTATATCCATAGACTTACATTATTGTTAATATATTATGGGGCTGATTTGTTGATTAAGTGTTAAATCATTAAGAGGTTTGAATGGCTAAAAGGTCTGAATGATTAAATGCTGAATAATTAAGTCGAACCTTTTAATAATTAGTTTTCTTGTCTCACATTGGTAGGAGAGTCTCATTAAGGTTCAGCCGAGTTCAGTGCTTAATGGTTCAGCGCGTAATGGTTCAACAACATCTGAAATCTTAATGGTTTAGCCTTAAACGTTCCATTCAGAAACTGAAACAAACACGCTGAATGGTTCAGAGCCTCATTAAGAGACTTATCAAACAACTCTTAATTTTATGTTAGCAGAGTTACATTTATTTGGGATTGATTTAATTTCCTAGAATAAATTTAATTAATTAATGCCACTTAGGTTATAGCTTAGTGGTAGAGAGGAAATCGGTGAGGTTGTGAGTTCAACTCCAAGGGTGTGCAAAAAATGTGTAAAAGGATGTAAAGAAAAAATGGGTGTAAGAAATTAGCCGTTCAAAAAAAAATTTGATTAATTTTTTTTTTTTTTTGAAAGACATCTCACTCGGGGCTATACATGAGCATAGTCGGCCGACGTGGGATTCGAACCGGACACTCCAGGATGGGAAACAGGCTAAGCCTGAAAACCTCCCACCTCACCTGTACCAAGTGGGAATCGAAATCAGTATAAGATCATTATCTCCAAATTAATGCAAACTATAATTTCTTGAATTGAATGACTCAATACGAGGCATTTACCCCTATACTATATATATAGTTATAATTATAATATGGTCATATAAATAAATAAAAAATACATTAAACCAGACAATTATTATAAATTATGTAATAAAAACTTTTATTTTGAATGTAATGAACATGATAAAAGTTAACATCTCATATACTTTCCCCTCCTAACTTTTTTTTCCGCTCTTTTTATTAACCTAACCTGATTCATGAAATGACTCGTTTATTTCGAAATTCCTCAATCGTTTCCTTATTTACCTCAACAATCAAATCAACGAAGAATTATAGCCAACTTTATAACATTTTTTTCAACTAATCAAAAACACATGTTTCTAACCCGATAAAAGCATATATAATTGCAACAAACATTTAATTTAATATATTTCAATTCAATCCTTCAACTAGGAACATTTAACAAGAACCAACCATAATGAACACTGCAACCCAGAACCTTTAAGACGAGACGAGATAAGAAACCAACCAAAACACAAGCCGGGTAATTTAACTCAAATACACTTTCGGGTCGGTTATTTGGTCCGATACCACTAAATACTCATTCTTTCATTCAACTCCACATAATTTACCTCTAAACATATAATAAAAGTTCAATAAAATAATAATAATAATAATAATAATAATAATAATAATAATAATAATAATAATAATAATAATAATAAGTAGATTTAAAAAACTAAAATCAAGAGAGAGAGAGAGAGAGAGAGGACCACTTGGGTGGGGTGGGGTGGGGTGGGGGTGGGGGTGGGGATGTGAAGTATAAAGACATGCTCTTATTGTTACACAACTCAGGCGAAGAGAGACTCTCCTCACACATTACTTATCCATCTCTCTTCTCTCTCTCTGCATATTTTTCTCATTTGAGGCCTGATATCAATCATACTCCATTGAAGATTATCTGCAACTTTCAGCAATCCAATTGCTTCTGCTCATTAGTTAATCGAACATGGGTGGCGACACTGCTCTCAGCCTCGAAGGCATTAAAAACGAGACCGTTGATCTGGTATATCACACCTTCTTCTTTCTTCAACTCAAATCTTATATTAGTTTTATAAAACAATAGTTTATAACACTACTTAGAACAGATCAGTTTCAGAGGCTACATCTGATTGGTTTATAATTTGTTAATGGTTAAGATGTAATTTTAAGTATTAATGGTTAAGAGGTAACATCTTAATGGTGCCTCTTAACCATTCAGACTTAAGGTTATCTCTTAATCATTCAGATGTTATGGATCATTAAGAGGTAGCATCTGAATGATCATTAAGAGGCTACCAAACAGCCCTGAATTTAGTTTCTAAACAGTATCCTATTTATTGGCAGAAACTGTCTAAAAATTACATTAATTTTTTTTTACCGCCAGTGTCCGCCAATGGAGTAACTAGTTATAGATCGATATCAAAATTGAATCTTGGTATGCATTATTCTAATGCTAGAAGACAAATTAGTTGTCGCATGTGGTTATGATTCACGAATTCATATAACTGGCAGATTTATAACATCATCTTAGGTGGACGGGCACTATCAATAGTAATTTTTCACTTATTTCAACCAATCCACACTTTTACATCACATAACTGAAGTAAAGTTTTTGAAGGCAGCATTACTCTGAATCATCCAACCCATAAAAAACAAACCCACCCCCAACACACACACAAAACCTGGTCATGCTCCGTTAAATACAACCAGCAAACGGTCCACGGATCCACTACCAGCATCATCGTGGCGGTGTTACCGTACTGAGTGGAGTATCCGTGACCGTTTCTGGTTGTGCCCCAACCCCATTATGTGTTCTCATTAGAGTAATCTAGTTCCGTACATCTTGATTCGATGTAAATTATCTAATAGTTTATCGTTTATTTATTTATTATTATTATTGATAAAGATAAATAGTAATGGATTTGATTTCACGCCTAATCCGTCATTATCTCCTTAGTTTGGGGATTTACGAATAATTTTCTTGAATTTACAGCTAATGATCAATTTGGTCAAATGGCTATGATGTTACGGGATTCATTTATCTTTTAAGCATCATAAAACTAATATTTGGGATGAAATTAATGCAAATGAACATAAAAAAAGTTTCGAAATCATACTGTGCTTATATCTTTTGCTTGATGAGGTTGGGAGTTTAACTCCAAGAATGTGCAAAAAATGTGTAAAGAAAGGGGTGTAAGAAATTAGCCGTTAAAAAAAACTGTTTACTTTGGTACCTTGATAAAACGATTTTAGTTTATAATATTGATAATAATATGATTTACATGCCGTTAAAGTTAATTTATTGAATGATTAATATAATAACATTTAATAACATTAAAGTTGTTATTGATGCTTGTACAGAACATTGTGTCCTCCGTGGTACCCGAAACTTGTCTATTTTGATGCTTTAATTTGGTTTTTTGTTTCACTTTTGTTACCAGTTCTGACTAATGGAATCTGACACAGACTTCTGAATTTTATTGATTTAATATAATTCTAATATATAAGTTTTTTAAAAGATTTAATTTAATTATAGTTATAAAGAATACAGTATTAATTAAATGCGTCTAGATATACTAATTTATCATACTTTGGAGTAAGTTTCACTTAAATTAACTATTTACAAATAAAAAATTGTCTTTCTTATAATAAAATAAAAACTTTATTTATATTAATATTAATTAAAATAAGTTTAATTATAACTTGTACTATTGAAATGAAACTATTAAGTAGCTACTTTTCCTGAGAAGTTGGTTCAACAATTAAGAAACCTGCGCTCTCTACTGGAGACGCAGGTTCAATTCCTTCTTGGGTCATTTTTGACGGGTTATTTTTGACGGACATCTGAGTTAAGGGACTAATCGGGCTTACAGATTCCATTCGGATCAGGCACATTAGGGAGATATGGTCACATGATAGAGGAGTCACTTTAGACATAGCTTGAAAGAGTGGCTTTACATATTAGATTTTTTGCCATTAAAAAAATTAAAAAAAAGGTTAAGTAACTACTTTGTCATGGGAAAACGTTGATAGCACTTAATCTTTTTGGACTTTTATTTATTGGGCCAAGTGCCGTACTTGATTTGTTGATATTTTCAAAGAAATAATAAATAAATTGAAAAGGACGCTGATTTTCGTCATCTGTGGTCCAATCCTTTTTTTGTTAGTTAAAAAGTCAACTTTGTGTTATTGAATATCATGTTCTATTGTTTCCTGTATCTTTTAGCAATCTAACCCCGTGAATTCTTTATACCTAATCTTGACACGTCCAATCTTTTATAAAAATATAGTTAGACATTGCCATTGCCATTTCTTTTGTTTGTTAAAAAGTTTTTTCTTCAATTAATTTGTTAGTTGGTTATCTTAATCATAACTAAATATCGAGAAAATGACTAAAGTAGCTTTTATAGTGTGTTACTAGTCACAGGGCGGACCTAGCTTGAAGCTAGGTGTCGCGTCCGTTGCTACTCAACATCGCGCGCGTAGTGAAAAATTTATGTTTTTTACGATATTTGGAAAACGTTACCACTAAAATGAAAAAAATAAAAAACGTTACTACTGAAATTAATTTCTAGATCCGCAACTGACTAGTCATATGGCAGATGTGAATCGTTGGTCATCTATCTACTTTAACACGCTAAATCCAAATATATTTATTCTATATACATGATATGATACGGTTCGTACATGATATGATACGGTTCGGTTTGGTTTGGTTTATAACATTAGTTTAGGTCGCTATTGATTGGATAAAGTCGGACATATGAGTACAAGTAGATACTTAACTCTTGGCTACATATCTTATGATTAGACTAATTAGTAATTTGTTTTTGAAATTACTATACAAGATCCATAAATATGATTTATATAAAAAAACATTTCTTATGTCGAAAAACGATGAAGTTACTCAATGGAACAGTAAAAATTATCACAAGGAATTGTCTTTTAATCTAATGATCACATTTTCATTAAAAGATATTAATTCAAGTAACTGAGTAGCATCCCAAATAGTAGTATATGTTATCTGACATGGTGTTATGATATGATTTATGTTATTAATCCTGTATTTTTTAAACACAGGAAAAAGTACCAATCGAAGAGGTGTTTGAACAGTTGAAATGTAACCGTGAAGGTCTGAGCTCCGATGAAGGAGCCCAACGGCTTGAGATCTTTGGACCCAACAAATTGGAGGAAAAAAAGGTATTACTTGATTATCACAAGTCTATTGACACATTCCTAATAGTTTAACTGTAAGTTATTGAACAAACTTTTTTTTTTTTTTTGTCAAATGCAGGAAAGCAAAATCCTCAAGTTTCTTGGGTTTATGTGGAACCCCCTATCATGGGTCATGGAGGCTGCAGCCATAATGGCTATCGCACTTGCTAACGGTGGTGGTAGGCCGCCAGATTGGCAAGACTTTGTTGGTATTGTTTGCCTGCTTGTTATCAACTCCACCATCAGTTTTATTGAAGAAAACAATGCTGGAAATGCTGCTGCCGCACTTATGGCCGGTCTTGCACCTAAAACCAAGGTATTCAACAATTTTCTAAGCTACATCTCGTGTGCAATGCTTTTATATAGTCATAAAGAATTTATTGTAAGACCAGGTGTAGTCGAGCGTGATTCTGAGCGTGATGAGTAAGATAGCGCCCCCAACACCATTACATGGGGGCGCCATCTTTGAAAATGAAGTTCAGGCGTGAAGTTTATAACGCCATAACAACACAAACAATAACCAATCAAATGTAAAGGAGGAACATAATATTATGTTTTATTAAAAAAAAAGGGGGAATCTTTATCAGTAAATGAATATAATATTATGTTATGAGGGGCGTTATTTTTTCCCACCACCACTACACTCCATTTTGAATTCAAGCCCCATGCTGACTCAGCTGCCACGTGGACCAATCAGAAACAGGGGCATTATAATTTTCACTCCCCACTACAAATGGTCTAATGTTATATTTTGTATCCAGGTTCTGAGGGATGGTCGTTGGAGTGAACAAGAAGCTGCTATATTGGTTCCGGGAGATATTATCAGTATCAAACTTGGTGATATCGTACCTGCTGATGCGCGGCTTCTTGAAGGTGATCCTTTAAAGATTGACCAGTCTGCTCTTACCGGTGAATCTCTGCCTGTCACCAAGAATCCATATGATGAAGTGTTCTCTGGTTCAACTTGCAAGCAAGGTGAACTTGAAGCCGTTGTTATTGCTACCGGAGTCCATACCTTTTTTGGAAAGGCTGCACATCTTGTGGACAGCACTAACCAAGTTGGACACTTCCAAAAGGTTCTAACAGCGATCGGAAACTTCTGTATTTGCTCCATTGCTGTTGGAATGGCTGTTGAGATTATTGTTATGTACCCAATCCAACACAGAGAGTACAGAAACGGAATTGACAATCTTTTGGTGTTGCTTATTGGTGGAATTCCAATTGCTATGCCGACTGTTCTTTCAGTTACAATGGCTATTGGATCACATAGGCTTTCACAGCAAGGTGCTATCACCAAAAGAATGACCGCCATTGAAGAAATGGCGGGAATGGATGTTCTTTGCAGTGACAAAACCGGAACTTTGACTCTAAACAAACTCACGGTTGACAAAAATTTGATCGAGGTGTTTGGCAAAGGTTTGGATAAGGAACAAGTGTTGCTTTATGCTGCTCGCGCTTCTAGAACTGAAAACCAAGATGCTATTGATGCAGCCATTGTTGGAACCCTTGCTGACCGAAAGAGGTATATGTGTATATATATATATATATATTTCCGTCTTTTTATAAACAAAAATGATAGCGTCATGTCTTATTCGTTTTGTATGTTTTCATAGGCACGAGCTGGCATCAGAGAGGTCCATTTCTTCCCATTCAACCCTGTCGATAAGAGGACTGCTTTAACTTACATCGATAACAACGGCAACTGGTTTAGAGCTAGCAAAGGTGCACCTGAACAGGTAATATATTAAGCATCATCTCACTTGCTACAAAAAATTAATAAAATTTAGACAAACAGACCACTCATTATTCTTGAATGTTGAATCAGATTTTGACACTATGCGGTTGCAAGGAAGATCTCAAGAAGAAAGTTCACGCCATGATTGATAAATTCGCCGAACGTGGGTTGAGATCTTTGGGTGTTGCCAGACAGGTTTGCATTTATCTATTTTAATGTATGACAAACAGTATGAGTAACAAGTTTTGTGTTTTTTTAACTAATCAATGTTTTTTTTTTGTAAATTTGTAGGAAGTGCCGCAAAAATCAAAAGATAGCGCGGGTGGTCCATGGGAATTCGTTGGATTGTTGTCTCTCTTCGATCCACCAAGGCATGACAGTGCCGAGACCATTAGAAGAGCTCTCAATCTCGGTGTAAATGTCAAGATGATTACTGGTAAATATATTTCCATATAACGATCCGCTTATTCATTATATATACAAATTTTAATCTAAATTAATACTGGTTTAATATTTATTTTATAGGTGATCAACTTGCTATTGCTAAGGAAACTGGTAGAAGGCTTGGTATGGGAACAAACATGTATCCTTCGTCTTCTTTACTTGGCGGACACAAGGACGAATCAATTGCTGGACTACCTGTAGACGAGTTGATCGAGAAAGCTGATGGATTTGCTGGAGTTTTCCCTGGTGAGTGTTTTATTTCATTCAAATTCTTGACATTATTTAAATTACAATACTTTGACACGTAATAATCGACAGAGCACAAGTATGAAATTGTGAAGAAACTACAAGAGAGGAAGCACATTTGTGGAATGACCGGAGATGGTGTGAATGACGCGCCTGCTTTAAAGAAGGCTGATATTGGTATCGCGGTTGCTGATGCTACAGATGCTGCAAGAAGTGCTTCGGATATTGTGCTTACTGAGCCTGGTCTTAGTGTGATCATTAGCGCCGTGCTTACCAGTCGAGCTATTTTCCAAAGAATGAAAAATTACACGGTTAGTCACTCTCGTCCTCTTATCTCATAAACACATTTTTTTTTGGTGATGATGATAACGCGTTAGTGAAAACTCACGGGCCCCACCAATACCCTGCTAACCAGTGGAACCACAAATTACACTGGGCAGCTGGATTCAAACATGAGACCTCCGTTATAAACACACGTTATTGGTCAAAACATATGTAAATAATTCATCTTATTTGCAGATCTATGCCGTTTCTATCACCATTCGTATTGTGTTTGGATTTATGTTCATCGCTTTGATATGGAAGTTTGACTTCTCTCCTTTCATGGTTCTTATTATTGCAATTCTTAACGACGGTAAGTTTACTAACCATTGCAGTTCTTGATTATGATACTTAACATTTGCTGACACCCTTTATGTTATATAGGTACTATCATGACAATCTCAAAGGACAGAGTGAAACCATCTCCGTTACCAGACAGCTGGAAGCTAAAAGAGATCTTTGCAACTGGAGTTGCTCTTGGAGGTTACTTAGCCTTAATGACAGTTATCTTCTTCTGGATCATGAAGGATACCGACTTTTTCTCGGTAAGATATAAAATATTAGGAGTGTTAATCTTGTCGGTTTGGCGGGGTTTGAGTTGGCTAACACAACCAATATATTTATTCGTATCAAAGACATCAACGATAACCTGGACGCCATAAAATCATGTAACATGAACACGTCCCATTTAATCCAATTATCAAAATGAGCCATACGGGCTGGCAGGTAGTAGAAGGTGTAATCAAGAGGTAAACGTGTCGTTAATGGCTTCAGGGGCGGACCTAGTGTATAACTAGGTGCCTCGTCCGTTGCTGCTCAACTTCGCGCGCGTAGTGGAAAATTAGTGGAAAATTTGGTTTTTTTTACGAAATTTGGAAAACTGTGCTACTAAAATGAAAAAAAAATGAAAAACGTTACTACTGAAATTCATTTCTAGATCCGCCACTGAATGGCTTGGTGGGTTGACATGTCCACTTATTAGTTAAACGGGTTAAACAAGTCATTATCATAACTCCCTATTGCCGTTTCCTTCGTCACTGCAGGATAAATTTAGCGTGAAATCTCTGCGGACCAGTGACCCCGAGATGATGGCCGCTTTATATTTGCAAGTCAGTATCGTGAGTCAAGCTCTCATCTTTGTCACCCGATCACGTAGCTGGTCATTCATTGAACGGCCCGGGTTTCTACTGATGGGTGCCTTCCTAGCAGCACAACTGGTAACCTTTTTTACAAAATGTTTCCAACTTTTTAAATTCTATCTACAATCACATAATAACATATAACCTGTATTCATATACATTTCAGGTAGCAACTTTAATCGCTGTATACGCAGAGTGGGGATTCGCAAGAATCAAAGGAATCGGATGGAAATGGGCCGGTGTTATCTGGCTTTACAGCATAGTGTTTTATTTCCCTCTCGATATCATGAAGTTCGCCATTAGATACATCCTCAGTGGCAAGGCTTGGCTCAGCATGATTGACAACAGGGTACGTTACCATACGTCGATACTTTATATTTTCATCTTAAACTTTGATGAATATATATTAAAACTTTTAAAACATTGTATATGTTTTGGTGTATAGACTGCTTTCACAACCAAGAAGGATTACGGTAGAGGAGAGAGAGAGGCGCAATGGGCTCATGCTCAAAGGACTTTACATGGTCTTCAAGCACCTGATACATCAAATCTGTTCAATGAGAAGAGTAGCTACAGAGAACTGTCTGAAATCGCTGAACAGGCCAAACGACGCGCTGAAGTTGCAAGGTACTTTAACAGTTAACTGATAGTACTAAGTTACTAACTTTTCACATTTAAGTCGATAACATTTATAATAAGCGCTCTGATCTGTGTATATACAGGCTTCGAGAGGTGCTTACGCTCAAGGGTCATGTTGAGTCAGTGGTGAAACTGAAGGGGCTCGACATTGATACAATTCAACAACATTATACAGTATGAGGTGCTTATGATAATGGGACGGTTTTTAACTTATTATAGAATCGAGGCCAGCTTAACGTTCGTGTTTAAGCCATGGAGAGCAGTGTCGTATGCTGCGTTGCAGCCTCGAGTGTTTAAAGTTTATGTTATCTTGTAAAATTTCCAGAGTATACCCGTAAACGATTTGTGTTTTGGTCGCTTATTGTTATCAAAAGTTGAAACGTTTTTAATATGACTTAGTTGCTTTCAACCTTAATCTGTTTGAATGAATCATTGTGATAAATAAAGACAGATGGTGTGTTTGAATTTAACTTGTTACTTATTAGGAAACTTATCTACATGGTCACATAATGTAAATATGAACATAAATCTTGAAAACTAAAACAAAAAGAAATAAAATAAAATCAGATAGCTATATAAGGGCTGGAATTATTAAATCCACTATTCATTACAAAACTGAATTAGAAAAAAACTTGGGTTGTTCATGGTTTTATTCAAGCCGGTAATCGGTTTGGTTTCATGGTCGACCAAAATCCGGTAGTGAAAACTTAAGCTATTAGTATTTTTTCTATAAATTTATTTTATTTGGTTTTTATAGTAATATATGTTTTAGAAAAAAAAAATACCTGCTACTTAATTTGTGTGTTTAAGACAATGCTTTGCAATAATAACAAGTGATCTAACCATTGCATCCAAGGTTTTGGCATCCTTACAGCCCACTAGATGATTAGAATCACTTCACTTGACTTGTCAAGTGACTCAAGAGTGTTAAAAAAATTGGGACGATACAATAATAAAATATAGAAATATCTTCAACAAAAAAAAAAATGTAGACTAAATCAAAATTTTCATCCCAAAAGACTCTTAACTACGTCCTGAAATCAAATCGTAATAATGGTTTGGTTTGGTTCGGTTCGATATCAATTGTAAATGATTTGGTCTTGGTTTACAATGATTAGAAAATGTTACTAACGGGTTAACTAAAAATAGTCTAAATAACAATGATTAAAAAACGTTACTAACGGGTTACCTAAAAACAATCTGAATAAGAACATGAACCCCTAAGGATGAAAGAATTTGGGTTTGAGAGTCATGCTCAAGCTTTCCGTCCATACGACGTTTTATTCCATATCTTATGAACGAATGGTGTGTCTTCAAAAAAATTTAAAAATTATGTTTGTCTTTTTTGAGAGTCGATCGCTTTTTAGCCCTTTCGGTTTTATGTAGTTAAGTCGTATATGAGTTTGCTTCTAAGTCAAATTTGGGCATTAGATGAAAAAATCTCGGTAGGATTCGGTTCCTAGGGCAATTTTTGTCTATATTTACATATTATACAACTTTCCAAAACTTATGAATGAGTGAACCATATCTTATGAATGAATGAATGATGTGTTTCAAAAAAAAAATAAAAAAAATTAAAGTTAAAAACTATGCTTGTCTTTTGTGAGAGTGGATCGCTTTCTAGCCCTTTTGGTTTTATGTAGTTAAGTCGTATATGAGTTTGTTTCTAAGTCAAAATTAGGCATAAGACTTGGGCAAGTTGCCTACTGCGGTTTGCCTCAGCTTTGAATCAACAAGATGTTTTTGTCTATATTCACATATTATACAACTTTCCAAAACTCATGATCGCCTAACATGTTTAGTCTCTTTCTAGCTTTTTCCTTTTATCAAGTTGAGTCGTATGTTGTTTTGCTTCAAAGTCAAAATTGGGTAATTAGATGAAAGAGTTTGGCCAGGATTTGAGCTGCATAGTCAGGCAAACAACTAACTGTTTATCTATACTATTTTTGAACGGCCAACTAAAGAATCGCTGGTTACTATCGTACGCGGCCCCCATTGGCAAAGGAAGCCCATAGACTCGGAGCTGAACTCACGAGCCTCACGGCGGCCCAACCCGCACGCACGAGAGCCCCTAGCCCACCCGTGTGACAATTCCAGGGAAAACCCGGCCCGCATACCCGCCCGAAGGCACGACGGTAGCGAATCGGTAAAACCTGGTTGGCTCAGGAGTCGAACCCATGACCACAAAGGTCAAGTGTCTATTCCTCATCACCTGATACCACTCCACCACAAGGGTGTTTATCTACACTATTATATAAAGAATTTTTTTGGACAACCGTGTAGTTTAACTTAATTTTAAGACATTTAATAAAATTTATAATGCAATTAGTACAAATCTTGATGCATAAACAACTTGTCATTTACCATTGCGCCCCGCATCGCGTGATACATTGCCGACGATGACTGTCATGCTGGATTTCGTGGTGTTTCTCGATTGATCAAAGTGTTGATCCAAATTCGGGAATTTGTGAACTTGTCAACTAACGTGACGTTTTTCAGATCCAAGGTGCGTGTTCTTCGGTTATTCATCCAAGGTATAATTCCTAAACACTCTATGGTTTGGATTACAATTATTTACTCGATTTATAATTGGATCATTGATGAGATTAAATTCGATTTAATGTTTCGTGTGGACACTTTCGCTACGTAATTAATATATGATATTATTTAAATAATAAATTTGGATCATGTTAAAATTAAAACTGATTTTTTATACTTAAAGCTAAGTGTATGAAATGGCCATAATTTTTTCATACTTTATAGAAATTACGTAATAAAAATGAGCATTTTTAATTGGAGTATATAGTATTGTTATCGTTTTTTTGTGCCTTACCAGTGTCTATGTTATTGTGTTGTGTTTTTCCTCATATCGCGCAGGCACCGGCCTCTAGTATTCATATAAATCTTATTGAGCTTCTTTTTTTTAAATAGTAGTTAAATTTGAGTGGGCATGATTCTTCATCCTTATGTCATGTACGCATGTTCATCTTTTATCTTTCAGTGCCCCATTGTGTTTGGTGTAACGAAATTCATTCAAAGTTATTTAAAATATTAGTTCTAGAGGTTATACGATGGTAACTTCAGGATAAATAATATGTTACGTTAGTTGCTACAAAACATACATCTAAAAAACCAGAAAAAACACACACACACACACACAAAGTGTGTTATGTTCTATTTAAACTTAGATCCTGAAAAAGCCAATGTGGTCGTTTATTATCTTGATTGTATAATGTACCCGAGCTTTTCAAACTTGTTTTTTGCGTCTCCATAGATTCGTCATCTCTAGTTTGATGATGATGGTTTTGTGATCGTTTTGTACTAATTCTAGGTCCAATGCTTAACGTTAATTCCACATCATTAGGCCATGTTTGAGCGGCGTGAATGCCACTACTGTCTCCATGTCTTGAAATATCATAATCTGGCATGATCCATCCCGAATCATCATTGTTTATATCCAAAGCTGCCTGTGGACCGAACTCAGTGTGTTGTTTAGTTTCACTTCTCAAAGTAGTGATCATATTCTTCTGAACATCATACAACCGATGAAGTTCCCTTACCTAGAAAGAAATTTTCAGGACAATAATATTGGTTTCAAATAAAAAGATAGTAACAATATGATACACATGATTACAATAGTTTTAACTGAAATCATGCACCTTGTCTCATGAACAACTCTAGTTAAATTTTGTTTTGATATAACAATTTTATTTGGCTCACACCTATAATCTTAAATCTACACCTTATGTACATTATGTGACTTGAACCCTCAACCACATTAGAAGGAACACCTTACTAACACACCTTGATATTGGTAGACTACATAACAAATAAAACAAACATTACAAATTACCTGACGTCTAAAAGTATCTTCTTGCTTCAACATTGTCTGTTTGATGAAATGATGGTTTTCAAACATCCTTTATTGAATTTGCAAATCGTAATCTAATACCAACGCTAGGCACATGTGACGATTCTTTGATAGTTACAAAACTCTTCTTCCACCAAGCGATCCCATGCTAACAAGAGAAACTGTCAATTTATATCCAAAAATGGTACAAAAAGGTGTAAGAAAATGAACCACCAAAACAGGAATAAAGTAGAATTAGTGCTTGACAAATGACAATGACAAATACCCATCTGAAAATAAAACTTTATCTCATCATAAGCTTTTATTTTTATTTGCATCACAAGGATAGTAATAGTAATTATGATATCAATATGTTCATTGCCTTTCAACATAATATCACGTACAATATATAGAGTACAAGATAGAAACTATAATCCTATGATTGTGGAGATAAAGCTTATCACTAAATACAAACTAACTGATATACAAACTAACTGATAAAGAGATAATATAATATTTCAAATATGGTTGACTGATACTCCCCCTCAGTTTGAGCGATTTTGACAGACGGTCAAACTGGTACGAAAACTTTCAAAAAGCTGGCGAGACAGACCCTTGGTAAAAATATCTGCATACTGATAAGCTGACGGCACATGGAGAACACGAACATGGCCTAACTGAACCTTCTCTCGTACAAAATGAATATCAAGTTCCACATGCTTGGTCCGCTGATGTTGCACTGGATTGTCGGACAAGTAGACGGCCGAAATATTATCGCAATACACAATAGTGGCGCTACGAATAGGGGTATGTAACTCGAGTAGAAGGTTGCGCAGCCATGTAGTTTCAGCAACGGCGTTGGCAACGCCTCGATATTCGGCTTCAGCACTCGAGCGGGAAATCGTGGGTTGACGTTTTGAGGACCAAGAGAGAAGGTTGGGACCCATGTAGACACAGTAGCCGGAAGTAGATCTTCTAGAATCGGGGCACCCAGCCCAGTCAGCGTCCGAATAGGCAGTCAGAGATGGACTGGGACTGGGAGAAATGCGAAGACCATAATCCAAGGTGCCCTGTATATAACGCAGAATACGCTTAAGGAACGCGAAATGAGGTTCCCGGGGAGCATGCATAAATAAACAGATCTGCTGGACTGCATAAGTGATGTCGGGTCTGGTGAACGTTAAGTACTGAAGAGCTCCTGCTAAACTTCGGTATAAAGTACCATCCTGAAGTGGCTCGCCAATAACTGCACTAAGTTTTGAATTTGTATCAACGGGAGTGGAGCATGGTTTGCAGTTTGTCATATTTGCCCGGTGTAGAATGTCTTTCGCATATTGCAACTGAGACATGAATAGACCACGAGAATCCCGTTGAACAGTGATACCCAAAAAATGATGTAAAGCCCCCATATCTGACATAGCAAACTCTCTCGAGAGAAGACCAATAATATTATTTAGTAAATCTGTAGAAGAAGCTGTCAGAATGATGTCATCAACATAAAGTAGTAAATAAGCCATGTTATCACCGTGGCGATAAATAAATAAAGAGGGGTCACAAAGACTGCTTTTGAATCCACGAGTAGTGATAAACGTAGAAAATCTGGTGAACCAAGCTCGAGGCGCCTGCTTAAGTCCATAGAGGGACTTACGTAGGCGACACACATAATTAGGACGAGAACTGTCCACAAAACCTGGGGGTTGGTGCATGAACACCGTTTCCTGCAAGTCTCCGTGTAAGAAAGCATTTTTAACATCTAGTTGATTAATTGCCCAACCCCGAGAAATAGCTAGTGATAAGACTGTGCGGATGGTAGCCGGTTTCACAACCGGGCTAAAAGTGTCAGCGCAATCTATGCCAACCGTTTGGGATTTCCCATTTACCACAAGACGGGCCTTGTACCTGTCCAGAGAGCCATCGGCTTTAAACTTATGCCGAAATAGCCACATACATCGTATGACCGGATGAGACTGAGGTCGAGGAACCAATTCCCATGTACCATTATCTATTAATGCCTTATACTCGCAGGTCATGGCGTTTTGCCAATGTGGGTCGGCCAAGGCTCGTAAGTGTGAGGTGGGAACGGGAGATACGGTGGGGAAAGAGGTGGTGTTAAGGTTGTACTTGGGGTTGGGTTTAGTGATGCCTTCCTTTGCTCGTGTGGTCATCGGGTGTGTGTTAGAGGGTTGGGTAGTAGGTACTGGAGTGGTGAGGTTAGATGGAGTTTGTTGGGCTAAGGGGGCAGTGGGTATAGTTGTGCCATGGGCTGGGAATGGAGAGGCGGAGGGGGATTGGGCCGAGGGTGAGGGGGTGTGGGCCGGTGATTGGGCTTGGGCAGGTGACTGGGCTGGTGAGTGAGGTGAGGTCAGTGGGCCGATGTGGTCAGGAGGAAGTGTATTTGAAGAGTGTGGAGGAAAGTTATATGGAAGGCTAGGTATAGGGTCATCATCAAGAAAGGTATAAGTGGGGTTGTTTGTGGTTTCAGCAAAGGGAAAAGAGGACTCGTCAAACTCTACATGTCTAGAGATATGAACCTTGCTGGTCGAAGGATCAAGACAACGATAGCCACGAAAGTTCGGTGGGTAGCCAAGAAAAATGCACCGGTGAGAACGTTGAAGGAGCTTGTTCGGTTGAGTGGCAGACTCGTTAGGGTAACAGGCGCACCCAAAAACTTTAAGGTGGTCATAGGTTGGGTGACAAAGGAATAAGGCAAATGTGGGAGTGTTGAAATTTAGACGTTTTGTTGGGAGAATATTATGTAAATAGGCAGCGTTGTGAAGAGCTTCAACCCAAAAAGCGGGAGGGATGTGGGCGTGGGTAAGAAGGGTGCGAATGATGTCGTTTAGGCGTCTGATCATGCGTTCAGACCGACCATTTTGAGGGGAGGTTTGAGGGCACGAAAAACGAAACGTAAGACCTTGTTGAGAAGCAAACATGTGAAACGCATTGTTGTCAAATTCTCCCCCTAAGTCACATTGAAAAGCTTTTATATTTTTATGAAATTGCGTTTGAATATGTTTGTGAAATTTAACAAAAGTGGGAAATGTTTCAGACTTAAACTTTAAAGGGTAGACCCACACATAATTTGAATAATTATCAACAAGCACCATATAATATTTGTACGATGCATTGCTAAGGACGGGAGACGTCCACAAATCACAATGAATGATATCAAAAGGTGCATAAGTAAATGAAATAGAATCACCAAACGGAAGCCTTTTACTGTTTGACAAATGACACGACTCACAAAACTCAAAGGAGTTTTTATTACACGAAATATTAAAACGACTAGAAAGAAAATGCAAGACTTGAGAACCAGGGTGGCCTAAACGATCATGCCACTTATTTGAAGACGCTGTCAAAAGGACTTGAGTTGGTGGGGTGAACGGGTAGAGATCACCGGTGCTGTCATGGCGCGAAAGGCGTTGTCCAGTCTTGAGATCCTTCAAAGTAAAACCGTAAGGATCAAATTCAATAGATAATAGATTATCACGAGTAAATTTTCTAACGGAAATAAGGTTTTTAACGACATTTGGGGCATAAAGTATGTTGTTTAAGGTGTAAGATTTGTCGTTAGTGGTATGTGAGCCATGGCCGAGCCCAAAATTTGCAAAGTTTGACCATTACCTACAAGTATGTTAGTATTAACAGAAGATGATAAACGAGAAGTGATCTGACCTTGGTCCGCAGTGATATGAGATGATGCGCCCGTGTCCAAGTTCCAAGTATGATCTGGTGAGTTCAAGGTGAGAGTGGAAAGAGCGGCTCCAAGTTCGGTTGGCTGCAGCGGGTCTACGGTTTGGGCTGGATAAGTAGGCTGTGTGGGGAAACCGGGTGGTGGGCCGTAGGGGAAGGTAGTGGGCTGTGGTGTCTGTTGGGCCGTGAGGCCATAGGCAGGATAGTTAGGTGGCTGAAATGGGCTTTGGTTTTGGTTAGTTGAGCCGGCAGAGGGTGATGTAGTGTTGGTTTGAGTGGAAGGCCTGGTCCAAGAGGAAAACCAAGGGGATTGTGATGGGTGAGGGCAAGGTGGCGGGGT
Source organism: Ambrosia x helenae (assembly GCA_030844895.1). Classification (NCBI taxonomy): domain Eukaryota; kingdom Viridiplantae; phylum Streptophyta; class Magnoliopsida; order Asterales; family Asteraceae; genus Ambrosia; species Ambrosia x helenae. The sequence goes on along the minus strand of JAUTDX010002622.1, from coordinate 30,683 downwards.
AGGATACCAGGTGGTGTGGTTTTGAGGCGGGTTCGAGTTGTAGGTGGTCGGGTAGGTGTTGTAGTAGGATGAACGGCCACGTCCTCCGTAGTTGGTTCCGCGACCTCCGCGATAACCGCCTCGGCCACGGCCCCGACCACGGTATGGTTGGCGATTTGGGTATTGGTCATATTGTTGGGAGGGGTTGTAGGAGGGTGGTGGAGGAGGGTTAGTATTAGCGGGTGGTGTGGTGTGGTTAGGAGCCGAACCGCGTGGAGCAGTCAAGGCGGTATGTTGTCTAGCCGCTTGGCGACGTTGCTCGCGTTCGATCATGTCGCGAGCATCATCCCAAGACGTGTTGGATTGGGTGATAAAAGCCGCAGTTGTGTCATACTCTTGAGGTAAACCTTGTATCATTTGGAGAACTAACCTGGACTCGGGAATAGGTTGATCAACATCCTTTAGTTGCTCGGAAATATCTTTCAGGCGCTGGAAATAGTCATTAAGGGATGCACAGGAGCTGAGAGTGGTGGTGGTGAAGGCATGTAGGAGAGACGAAGCTCGGGCATTCTTGTTATTGTGGAAAATCGCCTGGAGTTTATCCCATGCTTGTTGAGCCGTGACGGTGTCGTCGAGTACACGAGCCCAATAGCCATCCGATAGAGTGCCGTATATCCACTGGAGTACCACCGAATCGACCTTCATCCACGTGTCGTACCCCTCGTCAGTAGCATCCGGAGGGCCCGAACCATCGATATGATCCAAAACGTCATATCCTTTTGCATGAAGCTTGAAGAATTTCACCCAAGATGAATACGTAACCTTTTCACCATCGAGTACGCGGACCTTGTTTTGGATGTTTGTGACTGAATAAACCGGGTGCAGGTGTTTTATATCGGTCGAAACCGAAACAGGAGCAGCCGGACCTTCTTTGTCAGACATGGTTGAAACCTGTGAGAGGATGAAGTTGATAGAAGTGACGGCAGGCAATGAAAAGAAAAAGAAAAAGGTTTTTCACAGCTCTGATACCATAATAGTAATTATGATATCAATATGTTCATTGCCTTTCAACATAATATCACGTACAATATATAGAGTACAAGATAGAAACTATAATCCTATGATTGTGGAGATAAAGCTTATCACTAAATACAAACTAACTGATATACAAACTAACTGATAAAGAGATAATATAATATTTCAAATATGGTTGACTGATAGATAGGTCATCAATAATGGATATAACTAGAATGAGTTAGTAAAATCTACAATTATAATTAATGTGGAGAAATGGAGAATGATGCATGCGTAAAACTAGTGAAAACTGAAAAGTGGAGACAATGTGTAGTTGAACCCAAGTCAGACATCTCTAATGACCTAAAGTCAAAATTTAATCACCATGGATTGGATGATTTGAGTCATATAAAACCCAATGTACACCTTAAAGTCAAACAAAATTTGCACACTCCAAACCTCATAGATCATGCCTAAAGTATAACTAGAGTGTTGCTGGCCACAACTTTTGGCTGGCCTAGTACTTTTCGTGATCCTTTCTCTAGATCATGATAATAAGTCATTAAGCACTTGCAACGACCGAAAGTGTGTCCGGATAGTCCTATTTTTAATCCAATATATATGCATGCATGTGTGTGTGTCTGTGTACCGATTACTCTACAAAGTGAGATTTGCCTAAGAAACATAGAAAGTGAAGAGAATGCTTCAGAGGGAATGCATTTTATCAATGCACCTTTTATTTTTTATATTGGTGTAATTACACACTTGTAATTGGTAAATCAATACAATTATAAGAAACTAACATAGTTATCATAGTAAACAAACAGAATTGTCAAATAGTATAATGGTAAACCAGTACACTCTTCGTATATTAGATTATAAATATACTTTTTAAAATATATATATATATATATTGCAATATTACACTCATATTGAAGAAACTAAAAATCTCTATTTTATTGACATAGTTTGTCTTAAGAAAATAATAAAATATATAAAAGTTATTCGACCTTAAAAAATTGACCTACGTATATGATGAAAGAAAAAAACTTGATACAAAGGCAAATTCCACATTTTACCTTTCCAAACAGCAAAGATTAAGTAACACTTAGGGGTGTTTTAATGTATTCAATTTTAGTAACACTTAGGGGGTGTTTTAACACTGTGTACAACGTGCAATGTTAACCGAAATTCGTCCCACGGGTGCAGCGATGGTTTATTTCGTCCACAAAAATAAAAGATGACTTCGATCTATTGAATTGAAGATGACCAAAACGATTGGTGGTGGTGGGCTTAAGAGGGAGAATGATACAGCACAACAGCCCGATCAAGTGGGCCGTTTAATACGTAATTTGGGCTGCCAGGATAACGACCCAAAAACATCCAAAGAAGCCCACCACATTTGAGGAAAGTTATAGCACAATATGCGGTTAAAGTCTAGCCCACTTTTGTCTTCTCCATATTTAAAGTAGTGGCCTAGTGCGTACATACAGTGGCGGAGTCTGGAAAATTTTCTCATGGGTCGTAAGTCACGAAACTCTTAAAATAGAGGGGGAAGACTCAATACATATAAAATTTCCAGCTGAAAACGCCTAAAGTTACACTAAACAACATTCACATTTGGTACACCAAATGCATCTGAGTGTTTCCCTCAAATTATATGGGGTGGGTGTAAGTGGTTGTGAGTGGAGGAGAGACAAAATATTTGGTGGAGGTACTGTTCACCCTTATATTTGGGGGGACACTGTTCACCCTTATAAATATTTTAATATTTTTGTAAATAGTTGTGAGTGAGGAGAGAGAAAATATAATGCTAAAAGTATTATTATTTTAATTATGAAAGAGGATATTTAGACGTGGAATTGTGATTTTTAATGTAATTTGATGAAAATTTTGGTGGACCAAATGTGAATGCTCTAAGAGCATTCACATCCGGTTCTCCATCTCCATCCACTCACAACCATTCATAATCATATATTACACTAAAAATCACTTCATTTCTTTCTCCTTTTTAATTAAATAATATTTTTTTATACTTTTATCATTACTTTTTCTCTCTTATTCACTCACAACCACTTTCAAAAAGTATTAAAAAATTATATAGGTTGAACAGTTCCATATCAAATATAGGGATGAAAAGTAACTTTTCTCTCTCCTCTACTCACAATCATTTACTACCACATATCAAAATATGGAGATTTCACTCACCAAAATATGCATAACCTACTATGAATGCTCTAAGAAAAAAGAATTTAAAAAACAAATTTAATTTTTTCTCTCTCATGTTTCATCCATAATTTTTAAACGTTAATATCTTTTATATACGAGATTTTTTAAAGAAAAAAATTACACCAAATTAACGAGCGTTTTATTATCTTTCTAACGAGTACCATAGTGCTATATAAAAAACAGAGAAAAAAACGACTATTTTTTGTGGGGTTTTGTTCATACAGGAAAAAAACACAAAGTGTTCATGTTATTTATTAATCATGTTTTTTCTTTTAAACCAGGTTCTTATCTACGATGTTGAAATTCAGCCCAATCGTCATGCTATCATTGGAATTTTACTCTTCTAAAGATGGATAAGTATACTTCATCAAGAGAAGCTAGGAGAAAGAATCACGCAACACTGCAACACATGGTGTCACCTTATAGCAAGGTTATTTTTTTTATTTATTGAATTACAAGAGTAATAATTAATACTATTAGTATTAGTATTATTAGAATGGTTATATTTTTCAACCCCGGGACGCTCCCAGGATAAAAGCTAGTCACTATATATACATATACATACAAAATCAAAATAACACACAATCAAAACAACACACAATCAAACAATACAATAAAAAAATGGAAGGATCTAGCAAGAAACAATCGGATACGAAACGAAAGTTTAGACCAAAGGTTCGGCCTAACTTAGGCGAACCCGCTAGATTTCGTCAAGACGCACCACCAACCCCACAAGCTACACACCAATCCTATCAAAACCAAAGTTTTCAAAACCTTATGTTTCAAACCCAACAATTTTCGCTTCCAAACCAATATCCAGTGCACTACTCTCAACCCAACATGCCAACTCAAATCACATCCGGAGGAAGATGATTATAAATATGAACAAGAGGTAGAGGAAGAGGAAGAGGTAGAAGAGGAGATACAAGTGCAAGCAGTAAGAAGAAGAGGAAGAGGAAGAAGAGGAGATATAAACACCGGGCCGAAAGACAGAACTCCTTGGACGCAAGAAGAAGAAGTGGCGTTGGTGAAGTGGTTTTTACGTATTTCCGAGGATAAACGCGTCGGAAATCAACAACCATAAGAAACCTTTTGGCTGCGAGTGAAGGCCCACTTTGAACAACTTACCGGTATGACGAGAAGGCGGATGGATCAAATAACCGGTAAATGGAGCAATATAAATAAAAAAAATGAGTAGATTCAACGTCCTCTACGTTACACAGGTATATTATGTTATTTTTTTATAAATAGTTTACTTTATATTTTTCTTTATAAAAATTGTTAACTTTATATTTTTTTTTTTATAAATTATAGAAACGTCTTTGGCCAAGTGGAGCGGCTGATGTGGAAATCATACTTGTGGCCCTCAACGATTAAAAGCGGCTGTACGTAAGGACTGGTTTTACTTCGTTGGATTCTTGGGAGGTTGCAAGAGTTCATTCCAAGTGGGTTCCCATTAACATTCCTGGGAACACCGAACATGGGCCAACCGGCCCTCGTGGAGGAAGTGGAAGGGGTGGTCGTTCTTAAAAAACGATCTAAAACATCCGATTCGGGAAATGGTACACTATCAACGGACGGGCTGTCTACCAACATGCCCGAACTTAATTTGAATGATGAATTTCCCAACCCCGCCGACGACACAACCCCGAAAAGAAGCACGCCTTAAAGGAAAAGTGTTGAGTCGTCAAGTGGCAAAGGGAAAGAACATTGGGTGGAGGCGATGACCGCATACAAGTCGACAAAAATGGTGGAAATTGATGAGAATCGGGAAAGGCGTAAGTACTTGACGGACTTGAAAATACAAAGAGAGAACACCGACAAGAAACATTTGTGCTATGGTGTGTACGTCTTAATTATGTTTGATAATATTCATATAACTTGGATATAAAAAGAAATAGATATGGGATAACATCATAACGTTATCAATATATATTGTTTGGACGACATGTAGAGCGATTGACTCTATCTTTTAAATAGGGTATTGCGATCCGGATGGGGCTTGAGGTCGAAACCAGATACATGGCCAAGGGTTGTAACAATCATGTCAGTATGTCACATTCCAATGTACACATGAGGGCGTCGAAGCAAGAACTGTTCTAGGAAGAAATATGCCACTAATCGGGTCTGAACCTCGGGCAATCAGAAAATTCCTTGACCACAAAACTGAAAGGCTAAATCCGTGCCAACTGATCTAGCCATCATTGGTAGTGTTATAAATATATGAAAAATAGACAATTAATTATCTATTTATCTCATCAAGGGCGTAGCTTTCAAGGGGCGGCCAACCCTCCTGAATTTTTGCTCAGAAGTTTCGAGTATATAGTCTTCGTGTGAAATTTTTTTGGTATATACGGTTTAGACCCCCCATTTAAAAAAAAAATAGTTATATAAACCAAAACTTTAACCCAAAACAAAGTAGTTGTAAAGCCTAAATCCTAAAGTTCTAAGCCCAACAAATACATGAGTGGGATAGTAGATTCAATGAGAAAGCGATGAAGTTGTTATCTCTTAGCTACTCGAGCTTGGCTTGGTAAAAGCTCGAAACGAGCCGAGCCTTATCGAGCCCGAGCTTGAGCTTAAAACAAAGCTCCTTTATTAATCGAGCCCAAGCTCGGCCTAGCATGTGAAGCTCGTCAGGCTCATCGAGCCTTAGTGTAATACTAGGGTTATTAATATATAATAATATTTACCCCGTCATTTAAGCTTGTTTACTAAACGAGTCCGAGCCGAACTTCATTTATCGAGCTCCGAACCTATTATTTATATTATTTTTATTTAAAATATTAACTAATAGATAGTAAACGAGCGGAGCTCAAGCCTGGTCGAGCTCGGGCTTAGCTCGGCTCGTTTGCACCCCTATCCATAATTGAAGAATTCAAAAATCTTAAAGGTCGACGGGCTGAACTGCATTTTTTCATCCACGTACCAACCTTTTATCTCATTTTTAATGTTTTAGTGTCTTTTTCAATTGTTTGTTAAACAACGCTTATAACTTTGATATTTATTGCATTTAATGTTTGACTCGACCCGAATCGAATAACCAATCCGAACATGTCACTCGAACCATAGCTACAGAAAAAGAAATTAGGTCCCGTCCCGTGATCGCTGACTTCCGACCCCTCGGTTCAAATTTTCAAGCTTCGTCACTGTATCTCATTAATAATGAATTAATAAGTTTTAAACTTTTGATTATCATATTTAATGAGCATCATTTCTATGTCAGGAATTGGATAGTATTAACAATTAACAAACCAAATGAAATCGGATAGTGTTCCATATAACAACGATCTGTCAGATCACAAGTTCACATTAAACTCTAGTCACCATTAAAATCCACTATCTTTTTTCGTAGTATTCATTTTATTGAATGAATTATTTCTTTATTTTGTTATATGAAAAATACTGAAAGAAGAACAAGGAAATCTTAGCATGTGATGTTATATCATTGACAACTTAAACAATCATGTACAACTCAAGAAAAAATAATAATTAAGATGTAAAAGCCAAACCAACATGACTCTCCTTCAAAAGCTACATGCATGTGAACAATTGTAGCTTACTTATTACAAAAATTAAATTTAGACTTTGGAATATAATTCAATAGCGAATGGAAACCAGATGGTCTTTTTTTAGTTAGGTCGTGTGCAATCACGTCTGATCTCACCCTTGTTACCCGTCAAAACCCCAACTCGCCCAAGCTTGGTAATAGCGTTCACGAAAGCTTGGTTAAAGGCGTTGTTGCTAGACGCAAATTGATTGACTGTTGGCCTTGACCGAGTATCTGTGAACAAGATTTGATCAGAGGTAAACAAGCCCTTTCCTTGTTGAAGGTTTCTAAAATACGCATTGTCGAATGTTCTAGGGGTGGTAGGGTCCATGTTAATCGCGATCCTTGGGTCTACCTTAAGTGGACACATCTGCCTTAGCTGAAGAGCGTATTGGCGGTTTAGTGTTCGGTCTATTCCGTTCTTTGAGAAAATTCTTTTCGAGAACTTGCTACAATGAGAGAATCCAATTGTATGTGCACCTACGCGAAACAGATAAACATAATTTTATTTAAACACGTTTGTAAATAAAACAGACCTACATGGTTTATCAATTTATCAGTATGTTTTTCATTGTAATATCCAGTGGCGGAGCTTGATTTTTTTTAGGGGGCCGAAAGTCACAATACCCTAAAACAGTGGGGGACGGACTCAATTTGTGTAAAATTTCCGAATGAATACGCGTAAATTTACACTACTGCGCAAAATAAGGTGAGAGCCAGAGCACCCTCTGATTCTCAAAAAGCTTCGCCCTTGGTATTATCTATATACAAATAGATATGGTTTAATTATTCAACACACAAAATATTTTTCAGTTCTTTTAAATTTTTTTACCACATTATGTGACATATATATTTACCTGAAAGTGCAATCATATCGGTTTGAGATAAACCATGCTTTGCAAACATGCTATTAAGTTGGTCCAACTTAAAATGTGGAAGTGGAAGACTTTGTTGCACACTACTCTTTGTAGAAATCCTCCCATCTCTTCTTCCCAACTCTACACGATATGATGGCCCGCCTACCTGTTTATTTAAACAAACGAATATATAAACATAACCAAATAACCTATGTAATAAAATATATACAAATTAATTAAATCTTTTAGCTCCTATCTTTATCACACTTTTAATTATATGACCCGTCACATCAAAAAATGTAATTAAAAGAATATGATTGTTCATAGTTCATACCAAACCAATGACATCTCTAGTAGCAAGAGCCAATATATCTGCACAAGAAACTTTATTCCGGCAATTGGGATTGCTGTCAAGTGCTGCTTTCGCTTTGATGACTGTGTCGAATCCGTCTCCAGCTAGTGACATGTCGTCAGGATGATCCTTTTCGGCGTTTGCATTGGCCAAAAGAACCGAAGCATCACATCCCTACATAAGCATATCATAAAACATGCATGGTTATATATACAAACGACTCAAAGTTGAAGTTAGAAATGAGTATTCAGAAAATGAGACGAACCCGAACAAAACAGTCGTGAAAGAAGAGGCGGAGAGTGGCAGGAGCGGTGACAAAAGTTTGCCTGAATTTATTGGTGACGGCTGATTTGACGATTGATTCGACATTTGGGCAAGTGTTTTGATAGAAGTTTTGTCTAAGTTGAGCATATGATGAGGTAACAAACAAAGAGAGGAACAAGAAACTTAAGATTTGCTTCTTCATTTTGCTTTCTTTTTGTCTCTTCGTTATATGGTTTTGGAGTGATGAAGTTGTTTATATAGAAACCTAGGTATATTTTTATAATATGGTCAATGACTTAAAGATAGATACATACATGAGTATGTTTATTTTTAATTTTTATTGACAATTGCCTTAATTATTCAACAAAGGAATATGTTTATCCTAATATACCCTAATCATCCATTGGTTTGTTAGTCAAACAAAATATGTGTAACAAATTTAAATAACATCATCATCATACTCAGTTAATCTCATCTATAACAAAGTTAAGGTAGGGTCTGATGAATAACCTAATTTATATTTTACATGATTTATGTGCATTTGGGTTTGTCATTTAAATCACAGTCGAAAAACCCCAAATTCTACTCAAACTAAATGCGAATTTGAACTTAATCCTTATTCAAACCGAATCACTAAGTCAAATTCGAATTTAAATATCTCAAACTCAAACAAATTTAAATAACATGAATAACCTAATTTATATTTTACTATGTAAAATAGACAAGTGAGAGCAATGATGAGGTTGCGGTGTGATGATGCTCGGGTTTATTTGAACCCCATTTTTGGTTGACTATGGTATTTTGAAATTATGTATGCTAGTTTTTTTTAATAACCAACGAATAGTGTACAAGTTTGGTCACTCGGGTAACCTATTGTGGAAGGCTACTCACACCCAACGATTGTAGATAACACTGATGACCTGGCTAACCCATCATTCTTGGAAAACTAACTGCACAAATACCCATTGTGGTAAAACTATTGGTCCACTGAAGCAAATTGCACCAAATGAGACACAAACTATCGACCTCCACATTGAAAGATTATGGGATTGCCTTCTCTTAAACTAATTGATCTAGGAGTCATTGGCAATGTACACTTAAAGTGTTAACGGCTAAGCACAATAATGATTTGTTTTTTTTTTCTTTTTTTTTTAAATTAGTTTCCTAATGTCAGTCAATATGTTGAATATAAATGAAAATTTGAATAAGCATACTCAAATCAGTTTATTCAATTTTTATTAAAATTCGGATATAGTTTTCAAAATTCAAATTCGAAAAACCCGATTCGAGTATCCGGAAATTCAACTTATACAACCTGATGAACAACCCTAGGTTAATTACATAAAATTGAGTGGAATCTAACAGAGGGTTAGAATCAAATACAAAGGACGTCTTTTCTAGGAATAATGAAAAGGATTTTAGTCTATTGATCTTAGATTTGAAGAGTTGAGATTAGTTTGAAAGAAAAAAAAATCAAATATTAAATTAAGGGAATGGTGTAAACGTAAAAGCCACATTTTTTTGAACGACCAACTAAATATCACCTGAACTACCAGTGGGTTAGCACTGGACAAATGGCTGCCCACTGGGCAACCCAAGTCCACCAAGCCGGGAAAAACTTGCCGCCCAAAGACCCACTGAAGTAAAACCCTTTTCGATCGGATTCGAACTTGAGACCAAATGGCCTCAAACTCTTATCTTCATTTTCTCATACCACTCCACCAAATGGTGGGTGGTCACATTTGTTGACATTATCTCTCCACATACAAGGCACATGTCAATCCCCCCCATCATTTTAAAACATCTTTTACTTTTTCATACGATACTTTAAATAAAAATCACCATATTAACAAGCGTTTTTAATCTATAATATAAGTATCATATTTCTAAATAAAAATTAAAAAACAAAAAGGTGTTAATTGGGTTTTTTTACTTCATTGTATCTTCTGGTCATCCATTGTGTTATAAATATGTTCATTGTGTTTTTTAGTTTTCAAATGATCTAGCTATGTGCATTATGTTTTTAGTATACTTTTCATTGTGTTTTATGTTATTTATTATGTTTCACACAACTAGGTTTTGTATTTATGGTGTACATTGTGTTTTACTTTGTTGTTCATTGTGTTTTAGTCGATTGTCATTGTGTTTTAGTATGTTGTTCATTTTGTTTTTAATATGTTTTATATTGTGTTTTAATTTGTTATTCCTTGTGTTTTATATCCCATTATTCATTCTGTTTTAAGTTTGATACTCATTGTGTTTTACGTTTTCTTCATTGTGTCTTATGTAACTAGCTTTCTGATTTTTCTTTTCAATAGTATAACAATAGGGTACTCATATTAAAAATTAAAAAGACGCTCGATTTTCTGATATAATTTTTTTTTAAATATGACGTATAAAAAGTTACGGACGTTTCAAAAATGAGGGGGGAAGAGCATGTGACTTGCATGTGGTTATTCTTTTTTCCTATTTTGGAGTAAACTATGCTTCTTACTTGTTTTTTCCTTGGACACATGTCATCCTTCTCATTTTTCTTAGCCTTTGTAAGATAAGTCAACCCATCTAATATATACGATATATATATATATATAGGGTGAGGTTCCTGTACAAAGGCAATATTTCGTGAGAAGTGTGAGAAGGATTAAAAATTGATATGTAGGCATCATTTTTTGAACTTAGTCATGTTGTTTTGGATTGTTTTGTCTAGAAAAATAGCAAACATAACAATTAAAAACCAAAAACAATGTATTTTAGGCTTAAAAGTTAAAACACCATGCTAAGAACATTAAGTAGTGTGTTTTAAGTGTTAATTAGTGTGTTTTAGCTGTTTTATAAATTTGATGACTATAATACATTGGATTGTGTTTTAGATTGTTGTGTTTGGTGTTTTTCAAGTTAAAACAACCTAAAACATCATTCCTAAATCCAAAATATGATGCCTACATGCTAATTCTTAATCCTTCTCACACTTCTCACGAAATATGTCCTTTGTACAGGAACCTAAACCTATATATAATATATATATATATATATATATATATATATATATATATATATTTACAACATACTAAATTATAGGTCAAGTTATCATACATAGCGTAACAAAAATGAGAAGGGTGAGACGGATACAAAAAACACAATATATCGAGACAATGAGCCACAAAATATAACACAATGCTGAAAAATATAACACAGTGTTAAAGAAAAAAGACACAATGAATCGCAAAAATGACATAATGATGAAAAAAAATACACAGTGCTACAAAAAAGACACAATGATATAACATAAATTCTAAAACTACAAGCTAAAAATCCAAAAAAAAAACAAAAACCTAAAAACGAAGATCGTAGGGTTCGATGAGACGGTCCCAATGCCGCTTGATGTCATATAAAAGGTCACAAGGTAAATAACTATCTTTTTGCCAAATTTCTTCCCTTTATGCCCCTATGTGCCACATTTGATTACAATTGTACAAATGACTAATGCAAGTCATCTCTATTATTATTTGCTTCACCTTTTGATTTTCTCTCAATGCCTCACCTTTTCCTTTTCTCATCTTCAATGATGAATTAAAATCAACATAACTCAATTTAATTTCTAAAACCCCTCATACCATTGCCTTATCACACCATCTTCTTTATTTCTATTGGAAGCAGTCATCGAATGATATTGATCAACACTTGTAGTCTTGCACTATCGATTATTATGTTGGTAAGCCAACCCCTGTAATCTTGTATATTCTTTATGTATATTTATTTATTTAGTTATTTAGTTTTTAAGCTTTTTGTTAGTTCTTATATATGTTTTTTTCATTATTTTGTCCGTGTTTTCTTTTACATTCTTTTTATTACAATTTTTGTAAATGTGGTTTCATGTTTATCATTCAATTGAATTGCTTATTTTTAGGATCAAATCTGTTTTGTTTTGGAGACATCACATCTCATCAACCCATTTCCATGTACCTACATATTTTAGTTTGTGTTATATTCTCTAAAGTACACTTATTTTCTTCTACGGTTATAATGTGATATTCGCTTCCAATTGTCATTTTCGTTTTACCCGGATGGTTTACAATAAGGACAGGGAAGCAAATCCCATCTTATTGACATTTGATAGTGATGTGTGTAAACGATTTATATTGTAATCTATTTTGTCAAGGCGCATCAGCACACTCATAAGAGCTAGAAACCGTGTCTTTCAGTTAACTATTCATATGGTGTGTTGAGCTGACCTTGAGCACCGCGCCCATGGCGCGCACCTTTGACAACTTAGATTATAATTGGTGCTCATAGTCATGCATTCCTATGTCATCATTTGAGTATAAATTTGAAGTTTTGTTGATTAAATTTTTCTCAATTTACTTTGAATGATAACATTAGAGCTTTAATGGCAATTTTCATTTTTTACAGATCCTAACATTATTAGGGGATGGCAAAACAATCTGAGCCCAATGGGAAATTTGAAATATCACGTCTGTATATTGCATTGGCGTGTTCGATGGGAAGTTCGGTTGGGCAAATTATGATTGTGTATCGTATAAGTGTGTTCGATAGGAAATTTGGTTGGGCCAATTCATGGGAAAAATAATCTTTGTTGTTTTAAGAAAAAACATTACAAACAAAGAATAAGATTACAACTACGACTCACCTATGTAAATAAAAGAAGAAACATAAATGATCAAATAAGACATCTTACAATCAATTACATCGCAACTGTAAATACTCGAGGTTGTTTTTTTAAGTTTGGGTTTAAGAGTTCTGTGAAAAAATTACCCTCTTCTAATTTGGAACTAATGCTTTAATGATTTTGATACTTATTTGACATCTTTGTGTTTTTTAATTTACAAGTACGTGTATTGGATTTTTATGACACTAAAGTTGAATTTGCCAAGTAAAATTTGTTTCCTAGAATGATTTTCCTCTCAAATTTTGATGTTGCTTTAATTGATCAATGATTGTATGTGTATATAAGCAAGAGGATGACTTGCTTAAGAAGCGTCAAGAACTAGGCTCCCCATATCATTTTCTTAGAACTTTATACAATAAGTCGACCAATACGAACCAAACTTTAAGGAATACAAGTTTATCGACAGGATTTACCCGCTGCAATGCGCGGTGGAAAACTGCTAGCGTATTACAAGTTTTTTTGAATCCCACCGCAACGCGCGGGTAAACCCACAAATAATCTTTAAATTCGTCTAAATTGTAAGTTATGAAACTAAAAACAGTCTAACTTGTCATTTGTCTTTTTTTTTTTCTTTTAAACTTTTGAAGCGCTTTCAGATTAAAAAAAATGTTATTGTTATAGTCATTGATAAAATCAATATTCGTATTTTTGTAGTTTCTTGCCTTCTCAATTATTAAAATCTAGATACATGGTTACGATATATATTAGGTTTAGTACTCCCTCCGTCGCAATTTAAATGTCCTATTTTTCTTTTTTGTTTGTCTCAAATTAAATGTCTCTTTCCAAAAATAGAAATGTAATTTTCAGTTTTGCCCATAAAAGACAAAACACAATCACCACTTTTAAGGACTAGTGGGAATGCCCGCGCGTTGCAGCGGGTATCCCGGCTAATATCGGATTATATTATGATGTGTATTACGAAACACCAACCATTCCTACTATTGTTATAGGAGTATGTTTCAACTCATACGTATCAAAATGGCGAATTTAAAGTATTAGGGTTACAAGAAACATATCAAACCTATCTTCTCTTGAATTAATACGAATTCAATAATCATAGTTTGTCAATTTTTTACGGATCCAACTAACACTTATGTAGATGGATAGTGTTTTGGAACAACCCAGTTGAGTGTCCATTGGATTAAAAGAATTAGAGACAGAGAAAAAACATTGTAAGAAACTAATAAAATTTGATCATAACAAAAGGAAAGCAACCGTACTATCTAAGACGTGTAGTATAATTTATGTCACTTATGAGAGCTCCAACTCCAAATGAGGAGGCAATACTACTGCTTGTACAGAATCAAGTGATGTAATATTCTTTTTGTCAAAGAAAAGAACGAACGACCATGGTAGCCTTCTCATTTTGCTTTGATGCCAAACTATCAATCGTGTACAAAATTATAAAATTGAGGTTTTGTTTTAAAGAATTTTTATTTGTTATTTGAATGTTTAAATAAGGTAAAAGAAACATGAAATAAGTTTAGAAAGTTGGAATATTTTCTATATGCTCTGTTCACAATTAGTATTATACATAGTATTTTATCACAATTTTAGCATCATTTCAACACAACAAATTTCTTTTTAAAGGTTCCAAACCTGAACCTATTTAAATTGGTGATTTTAGTGCATGCTGCAAATCCGCGATTAGATTGGAACCGGTTTTAAGCCATTAACAACAAAGATGAAATACATATAAAGATAACATACTTTTTTTTTCTGAGCAATTAAGAACTTTATTCAACTAAGGGCAAAACGCAAAAGCATTACAAACTACTCAACGGTTCACCAATCCAATTGTACCAATAGCAGCTTTGGCTCGTTTAAGCTATTAAAGCGAGCTCGAGCCGAGCTTTTAGCTCCTTTTAAACTGTTACATAATTATTTCGAGTTGAGTCGAGCCGAGCTCAAGCCCTTGGGTTTTACTTTCGAGCTACGGTATGTACCGATCTCATCCCTACTAACCATCCTCAAACGCAAATCAAAGTGGTCAGTTTTATCATACAACCCATAAGACTATAAATGAACCAATGCTTGTTTATATTCATTAAATTTATTGAAGAAACATGAACAAACTTTAGATTCATTCCTTATGTTCATGAACATCTCGAATTATGGTGTTATGTTCGTTTATTTATGTAGCAAAATTACGTACATTTGTGCAGATGTCTATAGTACTTTTAAACATGAACCGAATAAGAAAATGAACATTACGTATACATATTTTTATAGGCTATTTTTATATTTTTTTCAGGTATGTTAATCTATTAAATTAGGGGGCACACATGTCAAATAACACAAGCTATGTTGCAACAGTTGCAAAATCAATCCTTCGATTCAAACCACGTATGTTATCATAATATATATACAAACAATGTTTTGACGCCCAAAGTACACGTACGTTAGTGATATCCAACTGGAGCTGGTGCATCTTTGAGTTCAAGTCCTTGATAGTGTATATCCTGCAACATTTTCAATCCAAAATGTCCCCAATTACTTCCATTCAACATCACCATCATCACCAAATAATAATAATAATAATAATAAATAAATAAATAAATAAATAATAAATAAATAAAAACACAACCGAACTATGTAACAATTACCGAAGCGAAGTGATTGACATCGCAATGATGAGCCTCATCCGCTCTCACAACCATCACAAAATCGTTAAGTGTTGGATTATCAGGAAGACACCAATAGTCGATAGCAATTGCGGGCGCCTTCACATTTTCTATGTTACCATTATCAAGCTCCTTCAAGAACTCGGTGTACGAATGGATTGCTTCTTCCACAAGGCCGGTGATCTGGTGAGCTAGTTTAAGTGAAGCAAGGTATGCAACAAAGTAGGCATTGAAGAAGATGCCTTGGACCGCAAACACAAGGGCCCGTTCGTACCATTTTGGCTTCGCAACCACCATGAAAGTCATTAGGTGCATTCTTTTGTTTCTTCTAACAAGCCTTTGATCCACCCACCACTACTTTAAGATAAGACGGTTGATGCAATCCATTAAAGCATCGATTTTTCCTGGTTTACCAACAGAAACACGAACATAACCCTTCAGTTCTTTTGTTACTGTAGTGGCGTTATCATCCCCCACATTTTTGCTAGGTCTTCCTCTTCCTGTAAATATCCACATATATGTCATTAAAGGCATTCCAAGCTTCATATTACATGAATCATAGGTGTGACCCATTTGGACGAGACCAATAGGTGGTGGCGAATCGTGGCAGTGGGTGTTCTACGCTCGTTTGGACCCGTTCTAAGTTAGTTAGCTTTATAAAATGACAACCCGTTGTATAGTTTTAAATGACCCATATGAAACAATTTAATAAAAAAAATCATAAATCAACCGATCTTTTAAAGAATGGACCATGGTTGCCATGTGTATGCTTCTGATAACCTAAAACATTGCTCATATTTGTTGCTCAATATATTGTGTTTTACAGAAATTCTTTTTATCATTAACTTTAATATTTCATCTTCTATGATATATAGAAATTATATATATCATTAACATTAATAAATATTTCCAAAAGCAGAAGTAAGAAAAGAAGCTGTACCTTTAGCTTCTTAACAAGAACAGATTTATCAGCTTTAGCAGGCTTATATCCTTTTCTAGCTATATCTTTGGCTTTTTTCTGCAATCAAATGAAGAAAATTTAAACCCCGGCCAATAAACAGTAAATTAAAAAACCTATGATTGAGATAATGGTACAATTAGATATCACTTGATCAAAAATATTACTATTAGTTATTTCACAAATAAAACAAATGACACCCACAAAATATTACTTGATGATCAAGTCTCACGGACATACAATTACCCAATTGCTCTTCAATGATGCAAATAGTTTTGTTGTCTATATATACATCCTTAACAAAAGTCAGTTGGTCCCTACACCCCTTTTCATTCCATTTTCATGGAATTTCTAATTCCTTATCTTTTGAACTTGACAGAGAAAAAAAAATATTCCTGAATCATCTCATCATCTCAACACATGGATTAAAGTGCAGTCATGAAGCAGATTATGAATATGAGAAATGACCCCTCACCAATATTTGTTTGACACCAGATGGTAATTTCTTGGAAAGTGCTTCCATGGCTGCTTCTACCATTTCTTGATCCTGCAAATCAGTTACAAGTACCTCTGAGATAACTCTTACCAGACTTACAGAGTTATTTAATACCAAACAACCCATTACCTTCCCTTCGAGGGTTATGATGAGAGGCCCAGCTCTAGATTTACGATAACACCCTTGATTTTATTTACAGTAATATCAAGACAAAAAATTAGAAAGACTAAAGATAAAGGTCAACTGTCATAATTTAATAGAATTGCATTTGTACCATTGTAGATATCAGGAAATTCAATAGCAATCTTGGATAGAGGCTGGGCAACTTCTAACTATAGTTCAATCAAAACATAAAAAGATTCGAGGTTAGATAACAACCCAGCATGAGAAGCTGACTTCTTAGGTCAAACCAACATAGTTATTTTTGTTTTTTTTTAAACTTAGACAAGTGAAATCAATTCTGAAATTGCAAGCAAGTCTGACCTAAATGGTGCTTTGAACTACCTGTCGGCATTTTCCAGAACCACTCATTGATACATCAAGCTCCTTATGTCCGATTTCAGCATCTAGTTCATAAAGCAGATAGAATTTTCCCTACAACACAATGATATCAGATCAGACAAACGCTTCTTCAATGCAAATCTTTTAATTGATCACACCAAAGCAATGTTGAGATTTAGTAGATAAGTTACTTAATTCCATATTTTTCTCTTCTTAAAATAGATCAACAACAAACTATTAGTTCAAGTAAACATCAAGACAGGTTGTAGTGGTTGCAGTTTTGTTTCAGTAAATTGAAGCAAACAAACAACACAAAAAAGAAAAAGAAAAACAGAATTCATCGATTCAGACAAACGAGCCAAAACAAAACTGATTCAATTGGTCTTCCACTTACTTGATGATTATTGCTGATGTTCTGCTCTTCGAAGATGCGTGAGACTGGTTTTCGATTGAAGGGTTTCTGGGGCATTAACATAGGCCTAAATCAAAAAACGGAAATTGAAACTTAATGTCGAATTTATGATGGTCATTGATCATGGCGTTGGTTGAATTTCTCAGGCCATGAGCAATAACTACAAGTGGGTAAGGTGAAAGGATGAAGGGTACCAAGGGAATTATATTTTACCTTGTAACTAAAAACATAACATAAAATTACAATAATAACCTTCTAAGTGTCTTAATATACTATTAGGTGACTAATTTACCCCTATCAATTAAGCTTTATTAAGTTGTATATGTAGCTACAAAACTTGTACCCATAACAAAATTACAATCTTAGTCATCACTCTTCCTTAATAAGATAATATAGATATTATTGTCAGGCCCGTCTCTGACGATCCTTAAAAAAATCTGGGCCTGGGGCGAGTTCAAGGTAACGGGTCCTATTAGGCAATTTTAATGTGTTTAAACTTTACTAGTATGTGTTTACATGTATAAAAATAATGGGCCTAATTTAAATTAATGAAATTTAAAAAAATGTTAATATGTTTAATTGTTTAATAAAATATATAGATTTATTTATATGTTATATATTTTATATATTTTATGGCCTAAATTATCAGCTTAGATTGATTGTTAAACTCGGCCCTAAAGTCTTAAATGATTAGAATCAAGGCCCACAATCTTAACAATTAATTGGACTTATTAAATCCCACGTAAACTTGAAAACATTTTATATTAATATCACATTTCTCTATTCTCTTACACATCCATAACTGCAAATCAAGAAGTTCACCTTCCTTCTAATTACCATCAACCTTAATTCCAAAAACACCACAGCCACTGACCATTAAAATCAAAACCTTCATTCTTGGCTGTCGTAACGATCCATATATATACAATATTTAAAAAATAAAAATCCGGGCCCTCGAGGATGTCGGGCCTGGGGCCGTCGCCCTCCTCGCCCACACTCATCACCGGCCCTGATTATTGTCATTTTACCACATACAAACAAAATATTTCTTAAAATATTTGTTTTTTAAACTAGAACATTTAAATTGGGACGGAGGGAGTACATTTTAGTTCAAGGCTTGGTGGTGAGATAAGAATTAAGGGCCATAAGGTCCTGGTTCGAATCTCATAAAGCGGGTTTTCTCATAATTATGAGTTTCCTCCTGAATTGGTGACTTGGTGGTGGAATATGATCGCGTGGCAACACTGGTGGCACGATGATACTCTAGTATTCCGTGAGTGATTCCAATTTGTTGGCCGTTCAAAAAAAAAAGTAGTTTCACATTAAGAGCATAAAGTCATGGGCAATTTAACCTCTTAAATATTTGAATTAGTTTAGGGAGCAAGTAGTATGACATGTTACTCTTATGTTGTATCCGTTGAAATTACATTGTTTATATTATCATTACTTGACACGTATTTCAGAATTTAAATGTTTTTTAAGATTTTTTTTTGCAGATATGTTTTTGGTGGCATAAGTAGAACACGCAACAACCAACTGGGCTAGCTCAGTTGGCCACCCCAATGAGGGATAGGACGCTTGACCAAATGAGGTCATGGGTTCGATTCTAAGGGGGAGGGTTTATCCATTTAAAAGTGGGGTTCCCGCCTGGGGTTGTAGAGGGGATCGGTCCCGCTAGAGCGGCAGAAATTCAACCGCTGGGATTCGATCCGGGGTCTCCCATAGGGAGCCCAAAGGCTTTACCAGTTGATCTACTCCTTCCAAAAAAAAAAAAGTAGAACACGCAACTTAACGATTAAAAATTTTCAAACTAATAGGAGAAAGTTTGAAACTAATATCACCTAAACTTGTATAACTATTTAAAACTAAAAAAACATGATTTTATTGAAGGATACCATAAATAACAAATAAATGATGGCTGAAATGTTCATGAGCAGATCAATTTCTTAAAAAAAAAAGCCTTAGGGCAGGCACGAAATTAATTAACAGCTTTTAAAGAAAAGAGGACGACTTAAGACAGCAAGAACGGCCAAAAGAAATTTTCTATCTATTCAGATCTTGATCATTATAAAGTCTGTTTACCTTCTCTATACTTGGGGATTGTTTATTTTTAAAAAAAAAATTATAGACTACCCGTGTTTTCACACGGATTTACATATAGTTTAGTAATAAAACTAGTGGGTTGCTCATACTCTGCGGCAGGCCACATGGTTTCTAACAAAATTTAATTGAAAAGCATGAGTAATTGTAAATATAAAGTTAATACGAGGGAATGGGGATCCGGTAGCACACTAGCACTCATTCGGTTAATTACGATATTGACATTGGATATAGCAACTCAAAGGGAAAACTTAAAAAATCAAGTCATCATAAGCCCAAAAGGATGTCAACACGCTTTTAACATCGATCAAAAACCATAAAAAACAATTATCAGTAATGATTCTGATAGTATAGATACTGATGTTTTGGGTCGATGGCATAAGTTCGGTTGGTCATGGTACCGATACAATACCGGCACTCACTATGACTTATGTATTTCCAATCATTTGGGTTGCGTATTTCTATCCATTTGGGCTACAATACGTGTAAAATAAAATCACAACATGGGCTACAATATTTAGTTGCAAATTTGGCTACAAAAACACTACCCCGATATACATAAAAATATGAAAACGGGATCATTTATTTGTTTTTGAATTATTCGGGTTATCGGGTCAACCCGAATTATACAGAACTAATCCAAAGACCAACCCCAAAGACTCTAGTCGGGTTCGGGTATGCACTTAATCGGGTTCGGGTTAATTGGGTAAGGTAGTTTCTCGGGTCGGGTCACTTCGGGTTCGGTTTGGTTATTGGTTATCGGTTAAAAAGAACACCCCTAAGTAGTAATGTACAAATAATCAAAGCACAAATGTAAATGTTATCAAAATTGCCTTACATTTAGCTTTTTCTAAATAAACTAGCGTCGTTTACTATCTTCGTTATTCTAACAAATAATATAATGTTTTATATTGTTGCAATGTCTGTAATTTATTATGCACGTATAAATTTATTTTAATAGGAAATTTTAATAGCAATAGAGTATCATAACCCGACCCGAAAAACCCAACACGATTAACCCCATAACCAATAACCATTTAACTAGATTGGGTTGATTATCGGGTAATATTTTCACAACTGAAAACCCGAATAAACCGACCCGAATAACCCGATAACCGAAAACCAAACCCGATGAACACCCCTATAATACTACTTACAATGCCGTTTTGAAAAAAAAAAAACATTTTATATTGAGACGTTGATAAAGATAAACACATCACAAACTTATACTCGTAATTTCATAAAACATCTTTATGTTAAAAGTTATAAGAAAAAAAAAACAAATCATACTCAAAACTAAGGCTTAAAAAAATTGTAAATTTACGTGGTAAAAATTCGATAAGTATCAGTTTGGTTTGTTACAGGATCTGCACTCACTGTAACAACCAACAGCGAATACTAATCGATCAAAAAACAGCGAATACTAAACCCTAAACTTAAAAAAACACACAAGACAAAAAAAATGAAAAATATAATAAAAAAGAATATCATAATATATTAAATAAATGATGGTTGAAATGTAAAATGTTCATGAAAAGGTGGGTAGATCAATGTCTTAAAAAAGTATTTTACTTTATGTTGGTGTATTTTTCTATTTATTTTTAAAATTGTAGAAGGTTGGCATGAAAATGATAGTAGGATTAGGCTGGACGTTGATTGATTAACCCATGTTGAGGATTTTTATATTTAAGATCGAGGTTGAGTTATGTGCAATTTGCTGCGTATTATCAACTAATAAAAGTATTGTTAGAACCATCTTGCGAAAAATAGTGATATAATAGCAAATAGTAAATACATACACTAGTAAACTACTAGAAAATCCTTTCACAGTGGTGGAGTGGTAGAGTGGTGGAGAGGCCTTATGTTCACTTAGGTGATTAAGGGTTTAATTCCTACTTCCAACATTTTGCTAAGTGATGGTTGAGCTACCCTCTTTGGAGGGGTTAGGTTTGATCCTGATGGCCCCCCGGTTTTCTATTATCGTGCATTTACTCCAGAGAGGTTTGCCTCTTGTGGAGGGTGCAACAGCTGTCAAGTGGCAGGTGGCGGGAAATTTTCCGGGTGGAAGCCTTAGTGCCCCTTATGCGCAGTCTCGACTCGCTTGTGGGGCAGCCACTCTCGCGTCAGCGTGGACTCGGTTAAGACAACATAGTCTGACCATTGTAGAGTGGCTAGGGGATCCCCTTCTGGGAGGTTGTGATGAACTCTGCGACAACATAGAAAATCACGTTCCAAAAAAAAAAGTAAACTACTAGAAACCATATTTTCATCAATGAAAAGATCAAATGCAACAATATCAGAGTGGTGATCACCGATAATATCACTGACAGATAAACAAAATCCTCAAAGAAAAAAAAAGGAAAATGGTGTTTTCGAAATGGTTCGGTGATTTGTCGGAAACACAGACGGAACCAATGAAGGCCTACAAATCAATGTATAGGAGCATTCACATTAAGTTATCCATATTTTTATGAGTAAATCCCTTATATTTAGTTAGGATGTGGTTGTGAGTAGAAGAAATGAGAAACCTACTGGTCATCAGTAAATTTGGGGATATTTTGGGATATTTGAGGGAACATGACTTTCTTGCATTTATTTTTTTAATATTTGTAGAAAATTGTTGTGAGTGCAGGGGAGAGAAAAAGTAATAATAAAAGTATAAATAAGTATTATTTAATTGAACATGAAAGAATAAATGTAGGGTTTTTTTAGTGTAATATGTGGATGTAGATAGAAAACCTATCGTGAATGCTCTAAATATAATATTTTTTGGTCTCGCCGATGAAACTTCAGTAATTGATGGATATTTCATACATGAGTTCTGATAAGATCGTTTTGTTTTAGTTTTTTTAGTACTCTGATGAATAGGCTTATTTGAAAACTTGCAAACTAACGACATACAATATACAAGATAACTATAATCTAGAAAAGCCTTTTGTCATCTAAGCATTTTAACCCTATAATAAAGTCAAACTAGGTATGGATAAGGGTGCGTATAACAACCGTTTGTCTCAAACAATGATGTACACCATTAACAAAAATGACAATATGCATTGACTGATAACACTATATATGTTATATCAATTATGCATATGCTCAATTAATAGCCAAATTTCACTCATTTTCATTCAAATATTTGACTTCTCTAACGCCCAAATGTTTCACTATGTGCCTAAAAATCATAGGTGCAGTGGCGAAGCTTGACCCGAAGGTTCGGGGGGTCGGAAGTCACCGGGGGTTCGGAAGTCACTGGTTTTGGGGGGTCGAATATATTTTCGAATTTTTCATACGGATACTATATAATCGGAACTAGGGCCCGGCCCATTACATAGGTAAAAAAAGCTTGTGGTTTAACGCGATGCTAGGAAAAATAATTGGTTCACAAACCGAAAACCGAACCAATAGTTTGTAATCAATATGGGAACCATTTCGTTAGAACCATTTAGAACCGAACCGAACCAGATAAAACCGTAAACCGGACAGATTATTTTCCCCTTGTGAACCGGTTTCGAAATCGAAGCTGTTTGGTCACAAACCCGTTTTGACTTTGTTTGACCGAAACTGAACCGACTTAAGCCCAAAAACCTATTTGTTCACCGATACTTCAGCATCTAAAATATTTACACCCTTTATTTATTGGAACCTAAATTCATAGTATCATCTTTTACATGTTTAATGTATAATCTGATTTGGGCCAACTTTGCTGATAACCCGAGGCCCAGAAGCTTGGGTTGTTAAAATGTCATAGATGACCCAACCCAAGGAGGCAAGGAGTTAGACTTGAACTGTCGTAATTTGAACCTAGAAAACTAATTTGTGAATTATGAAGCCAAATGGCATAGCATTATTCGACAAATTAATTTACACAATATAACTTTAACCTTTAACGAATCAAGTATAATTTTAAAAATTTATGAGTTGCTTAAACAATTTGGTTTTAGACTTTTAGTTGGTTTCTGGATGTTGGGTTCAATTTGCACTCTTTTTGGTTTGGTTTCAATTTCTGATCGATAGTTACTAATTTGGTTTTACATTTTGAATGTTAGATTTTATTTTTGGGTGCAGATGATTATTAATTTAGAGTTTATTTGTTATTTTTTGGCTGCGTTTTACGGTTTTCACTTGTTTTAAACAACAAAAGTTCGTTCATAAATTTAATTTATTATTTTTTTGTTAAAGTTTCTATATGTTATCAATAGTTTTTACTCTCTTTCTTACTTTTTTTTCTCTTTCTATCCTGTTATGGTGGATTTGGTAACGTGATAATGGATGCAAGATGGTGATTGTGATGGTGAGTGAAAGAAAAGATAAATATTAGGGGTGTGAATCGTGTTGTATAGACGATTTCGTTTGACAGGTTGACAAGGTAAATTGTTTAATCCTAACACAACTCACATATTTACTTGTGTAATAAATATCAACTCTAACTCACATATTTAAAATCATGTAACGCTCAAACATGACACTTTTAATCCATTTTATGTAAACGTGACAAATGAGTTGACGGTAGTAATCAAATTGTAAATTTGTTAATTAGGTTGGTGGATGTAAATAACGAGTTAGCCACGGTTGAATGTCAAAGCATGTCGAAGAGTAAAAGAACTACCTACGTGAGTATGAGAGTTAACTTCTTCACGAACTTGGCATTGGCTCTATATGATCATTAGAGGATGAGGATACTAATAGTGCCAAGTAAGCACATATGAATATCTTGAACTTATGTAAAAAGTACATCAAGATAGCAGACAAGCGGGCAACAAGCTGCGCCGTCACCCCTTTCTGTATGGCGAATCTTAATCTACTAAAAACAAACCCTTGCCCCCTGGAATCGAGACATGACTATGAATAACTTGTTGAACCCTGGTTAAGAAATAGATAACTTCCGGTGCCAAGAAGCCAAAAGTATCAAAAGCCAGGGGGTGAAAACATGTTGGTTCTCTTCATAAACATAAATGAACGAACATAAATAAACGAAGAAAACGTGTATTCATGTTTGTTCGTTTAATTAATTGAACATATTTTTTTGTTTGTCTGCGTTCGTTTATTAAATAAATGAACATAAATGAACTTTCCATCAAACAAGTTCACGAACAGTTTATAAACGTTCGATTCGTTTACAGACCTAGATGAAGGTTTTTGTCGAAAGTTTTACACTCACTATTAACCAACAGTTGAGATGTTGCAATGTTTTGTGTATAAGGAATGTCTTTCGATACGTTGGAATGTTTCGTCCCTTATTTCTAGTACTCTCCGTTTTCACAACAAATCTAAATACACACTTGTATTATTCTTATAGTGAATTGTCCAATTGAACTTTTGATCACCGTCCAAATATTTAAATCTGAAAATTATATGTACACAATTCACAATAGATATTCAAATCTATACGAATTTCTATAAAAACCTACAAGGTCTCCATGTGAAAATAAAGCATCAATTCGACCCGATTAGAAATTTCTTACAAAATGTAGTTCGTGCTACCTTTTTAGGAGAGAGAGGAGTTAATTATAATGATTCAATATTAAACTCTTAGCCACCTTTATCAATTACAAAAACAAAAAGACAGAAGAGTGCACCTAATAACTCTGATTTTAGACTGGTAGTGGAGTCATGCATTTATCTTATGCTCCCACCGTATCACACATTCAAAGTTTCCACTACCTACTAGTCACGTTAACATATTTCTAATCTAAAGTAAACCCAAATGGCAAGAAGTACTTCTGATGTGGAAGAATGGTAAATTAACATTAACTAGTTGGTAACCCGCACGTTGCGGCGGGTCTAAACACTACATCAAATTGTATCAATTCATTAAGACGTAAAATTCAAATAAAACGTTTTATTTAAATGATATATTAAATAACGAATACTTGTAACAACATAAGATAATTATTCTTATCTCAACTAAAGTATAATAACATTCGCACGAATTATTGAAATCAGGGGCGGATCTACGGCTTGGGAAGGGGTTCCTAGAACCCGTTCGGTTTGAAATTTTTAGTGTTATTATATAAAGAAAATTGGGTAGGAACCGCTAAATATTTTAGAGAGGAACCCTTAACCATTTGAAAGAGGTGCTCTAGTGGTACTTCCCCTTCCCTTCCAAAATACAGATCTGAAGTTTGATTCCCTCTTTACTTTTTTATGTGATTTTTTAATATAAAGTGAAGGGGAGATCTTGTGGACTGCATTTTTAGTCACGTTTCATAAGTAAACTTGAAATAAGCATTTTGGAATATACAACTTCAAACCCGTTATACAAAATAACTTAATTTAATCACATATGAACATAGCAGTTAAGATCAGCAATCCCAAATACCCTCTAAATAGCCTATTGATGTATGAACACACGAAAATACGATATGCAGTTTTAATATGCAACCCCAAACTCCTGTTTAGGATTAGGTCCCAAGTAATGTATTCTTTGACCAGAGGTATTGCTTTGGTTGTTTAGGAGACTGAAAAACTTGCTTTTCAGACATGTCAAAGGCATGTCAGGCAACCTCTATGATCACTTTATCACTTTCTTTCGGTACTACAATAATTCAATAAATAGAATATAAATTTTCTAAATTTTCAGACTTGCCTTGACCCACCTTGTTTTAACCGAGCTATTATGTGTCCCATGTAAAAAAAATTTGGATCCGACACTGTATGTGATGAGCTTTACCCGACCCGAACCATCAAACCAACCCGAAATTTTTATGCTCGGTCATTAGAGGTGAACAAATCGGTTTTTTTTGAGGAATCGGTTCCGGTTTGGAACCGGTCCACTACAATGTCGGTTCCGTCCGGTTTTGGTCCCGGTTCCGTCGGTTTCCAAAGACCGGTTTCGGTTCGGTAGGTTCCAGTTCGGATCCGGTTCCGGTTTCGGTTCTGGAATCGATTCTTGCGCGCACAATTAAAAAAAACCAATGGCAAAAAAAATAAACATAAAATTACGACTTTTATTATTTTTTTAGGATTTCGAAACAAGAAACATGGAAAATGAAATTAAAACTTTCTACAACATGTTTTTTTTTTCGTCGTTCGTATGTCGACATAAGTCGAAATAACCATTTTCGCCAAAAAGTTCGGCGTTTCGTGTCGTCTCGAAAATTTATACAACGGTATGCTCGTTTGCAGAACCGGTTTTTGATGGGTTTGAAGATGAAGCCACGGAATGATGTAGTAAAAGCAAAGCGAACACAATATTAAGTCATTAAGTGTATACGATAGCGGTTTTTTTGCGTTTTCGGGTTGTTTCTTTTTGCGTTTTTGAGTGTTGTGATCAACCAAAACATCCAAAACCTGTTTATACTAAACAAGGGTGGCAAAATGGTGATTTTGGGTGGAAAAACGGCTAGTTAACGGCTATAAACGAACCAAACGATCAAAAAAACGATATTGGCCTATTCTAACGGTGGAACCGGTTCTGGGACCGGTTCTTGAGATCGGTTCCGATTCCGGTTCCGGTTCCAAACCGTTTTAGCTAAAATAGTGGAACCGGTGCTGGAACCGGCGGTTCCTAGAGAAACCGGAACCGGTTCCACTGTATACCGGTTTGGAACCGGAACCGGTTCGGTTCCACGATTCTGGTTCTAGAACCGGTTTTTTTTGTTCACCTCTATCGGTCATATAGAATTAGAGTATTAAAAAGTGAACCCCCTGAAAAAAATTCCTGGATCCGCCACAGATTGAAATACATTGATTTTAGGTGGATTCTAGTAATAATCCATTCAACAACTCGTAAGGTTAGTTCCATAATACATTTATTCTCAAGACTACACTACTTCACACGTAACACTTTGGTCACGCCTACCACTTAACGATATATACTATTAAATGATACAAACAACTTTGCCAAATAGCTCGTAAATCAAAACTTTACTTTTTGTTTCATACGTGACATACACACATGAATTCACCAAAGTTGCTCCATGTAATAAATAATAAGTAGGAGAGGGGATGTACAAGAGGATTTTGCATAGAAGGATATTATTGGGAAAAAATTCATGACATTTTGGGTGTGAAGCACTAAACTTTTCATATGCAATCTTAAAAAGCATAGGAAATTACTAATGTAGTCATCTCTTCTCCTTAATAAGGTAACATAGATGCTCCATGTAATAAAAATAAGTAGGAGAGGGGATGTACAAGAGGATTTTGCATAGAAGGGTATTATTGGAAAAATTTCATGACATTTTGGGTGTGAAGCACTAAACTTTTCATATGCCATCTTAAAAAACATAGGAAATTACTAATGTAGTCATCTCTCCTCCTTAATAAGATAACATAGATATATTTGTCTTTGTTTATGTGTATGCTAATACATGCAAAAATATTGTAAATTCCTATAATACAATCGTCATGGTTGAAATAATTAAAACCAAAATTTTATCAATAATATCATCTAGGATTAATCAAAATAGTATTAGATCTTGTATATCTATTACATTTTTTTAACGGCATCAGTGCAATTGGTTTGCAACATGGCAGAGCCAAACATGTCGGCAACCTTACCTAGGTTCGAATCCTAGAAGAGTGGTGTTCTCTTGGATTCTTGGCATACACTTGTTGGATTCGAACTAGGGACCCTCCCGGAGGAAGTCGCTTAGTGGAAAACTCATTACCAACCGGACTATACCATATTGGTATGTATCTATTATGTTTTGGTAGTAAATTAAAAGTTGGATTAAATTTCATATGCAATTTTGATTTTTTATCTTTTGAATGATAAATGGAGTTACGTGCATCGATGGTCCTTATGGTTTGCAAGAATTTCACAAATGTCCTCATTTGACATGTATGGTTCCCATCGTTGACCTTTCATAACTTCAGGATTCCCATCTTTGACATATAAAATGACTAAAATACCCTCAACTGTTTAAGGATATATAAATAAATAGTATTTAAGTTACCTCCGCCCCACTTCATCTTCTGAGTTAAGTGCACAAGGGTGATGGTGGTAGGCCGAAGATGGTTGATGATAATGATGGTGGTTGGGAGAGAGATATATGGGAGAAGATGGAAGATGATGGTTTATAATATTTGTTTTTTTTACTTGCACCGCTTGGTAAGTGTTATGTGCGTTATGTTCAAGGCTTGAGGCAAAACTACTATCGATCAGGAGTCTCATTGGAAGCAGTCTCTCTATTTTCACGGGTAGAGGTATAGTTGTCTACATCTTACCCTCGTCAAAACCTTACTTTAGTTTTGCTATTGGTAGGATTAACTGTGTATGATGATGATGTGTGTTATTTTTTTCGAGAGGGGTGTATAAATAATTTCACATAGGCTTAACTAAGAAATTTAACCGCACTCAAATCAAGGACCACCTACGTTATAAAAATCAAACATTACACACCATGGTTGCAATTTTAAAAGTATAATGAAATTCTTGCAAAATACAAAGACGATTCAGTTAACTCTAAAACAAGGATGTTACAAATTGAATGAATTTAACCATTAAAAAATTCAAAGCCGCCTGTACGTATGCAGTATTATAAATTAAAACAAATATAACCCAAATTTGTCGAATAGCTTATGCTACCTTCTATAAACTAAAAGCATTGATCTAGTTGATAAGAAGATTCGATGAATGGTATGAGATTAGATGATAATATGAGGATTAAAAGAATATTTCATGAGTATAAAAAAGATTATTACTCTTCACCCTCGTAATTTCATTACTTGAAAAATAAACATATATTTTGAATTTTTTATTTTGATTTTATTATTTATATTCGTATGCTATGAAATTATCCTTTAAGATCATGTTACAAGTAAATCAAATTTATCCCTTGTTTGATCTTAGGCTATGATTTTGCCTTTGATTACTAAGCAAAAACATTTACATAAGATAGCTAGAGCCTAGATGACACATAATCATCAACACTATGATTCATTACAACAAAACATTCTTGGATCAATACATACGAATATAACTCACTAATACGTGTTGTAACCATATATTATCCACAAAATGCCTTTTTAGTGAAATTACAAGCAAATATAAGTCATTTAACAGAGAATGACTCGTTGTCACCTGTTATGACCTATTCCAAGTAAACTCGACATATTTAAACTATGAAAAAAATATATAACAAACATAAACTATTGTGATAAAAATGACCACTTAGGGTATGTGTAGTGGCCCGTTGTGTGGGCGTTTTAGCCACCCATAGCGCCGGAACACCGCCCCCCGGGCGCTATGGGGGCGTTTTGGTTGGCCTCCGTCTTCTACATAACGGCGCCATGTCTCTGACTTCTTTTTTATTATTATGATTATTATTATTATTATTATTATTAATATTATTATTATTATTATTATTATTATTATTATTATTATTGTTGTTGTTGTTGTGTTTGTGAAGAGGAAGAGAAAGAAGTGAAGAGGAGGAGGAAGAAGAAGTGAAGAAATGAAGAAGAAGAAAGAAGTGAAGAAATGAAGAAGAAGATGATGGAGAAGAAGAAGAAGTAGGTGGGGAAGGGTAGGTGGGGTGGGTTATTATTTTAATTAATATTATTTTAATAGTTAATCTTATTTTTTTATTATTGTTTTAACTTAATAAATTTCTTTTATTATTATTATTTTTATATTATTATTAGGTATTTAATATTCTTTATTTAAATAAAAAACAATAATTAACCAATCATTACCAATCATTTATAACCCCCC